>CAJUYH010000126.1:0-39250 GCA_910591685.1 Galerucella tenella | reverse complement strand
AATGAATGATTTATTACTCCTTGTCCTTTCTATATAGACTATAGCAGCAGCAACTCTTATTAATATAGTAGTAGTTAGGAATTATATAAGAAAGAGAAGCCCTCATGTGCTTATTTTTATATTGCGAACTTTTAACTATGTAAAGGCAAGGTCTTTCTTTATATAGTTCAATAAGTCGAAGTACTTGATCATGAGACCACGATATTTTTGATATTTAAAATAGCTCAAACGAAAAACTTTCATATCATCCGTAAGTTCCTTGTGGCATTATTTATTATTTTTTCTCTTATTTTTTGAAAATCAAACCACAACATTCTCATCCATCAATAAACGATATAATATATAATCTTTGAATAAACGATGGTTATGTAGCAGAACCAGTGTCACCACCATCATGAAAAATAAAAAAATCAATAACCTTAAAATAAAGTTTACCCTATATGTTTTCGTCAATTTCAAATTTGACTGAAAAATTGATGATAAATGTATATGTATCTATCATTTATTTAGGATCCTAAAAAATTGACTAAAACTTGTACTAAATCATTAAAAAATATCAATTCTATTTGGTTCCTCTTTATTACAAAACAACATCCTATTTCATCCTAAGGAAGGAAGCAGCCGAACATTATCCAGGTATTCAAATTAAACTTCCGTTTTGATGAATAAAAACAAAAAGGGCTTTACACGAACAGATCAACACCTCTTTACAAACATGCTATACAAAATCCGTGTACGTGAGGATTTAAAAGTAACTTGGATTATCAAATTTATAGGTTGAATCAGGCCAACTTTTGTCTGGGTATATTTTAATAGATGTAGAGTACATTAATCCAGATTTTATGGGGGGCGAGAGTTGTAAAAATAGGTACAATAGACGAAATATTCTTCAATTCCCTCGATGTATGCTTTCATTTAACTAGAGTCGCCTTGATCAGCTTGAAATAACATAAATGTCTAAAGTAAAAATAAGATAACATACAATAATAGCTTCTGTTTGTTTTCGCTGTCAAGAACAGTTGATCATTACAAATAGAAACCCAGTTAATTAAAAAAAAATAACGTCAATGATGCCTATCAATCAACTAGGGATACAACTTGAACAATAAAGCATTAGTAGAAAAGTGTATAGGATGGCACGAGTCGTTTTTTATTTTATAGAAATACGTCCCTGTATTGTTATTAATCTTCAGATTGAGAAAAAAGACTGTGTCACTTCATTCCCACGATATTATTTTATTTTTCATAGGATTAAAAATCTCATTTACATCTAAAATTAATGTTTTATTTAAATTGGGAGTATACAGTGTGAACCACTTTGTTTGGAAGTACCCCTGTAAAATCCGCTTTTTTCAACCGATTTTGTTTTAATTTTTTTGTTAGATTCAGTATCAAAAACAGTATTTTGGCACAAATTTTGATAGCCTAATTACTATTTTCAAGGCCCTCTATGTTAATTTTTCTTTGCCAAAAAAGACAAACGTACATTAGGCATTTTTTTTCTCAAATATAATACCACTGAATTCAGAATCATCACAAATTTTATCACCAAAATTTTATAAAAAAAATTTTTATTAACGACAAAGTTATTACAACATGAATTTGGAAAAAGTGGTATTTTCATTATTTTTTTACGTAGAATGTAGACAAATTTTGAAAATGGCAACATGGTAAACAAAAACAAGGACTCAAGCATATTGCACAGTAAAAATTCGAAGCCGATAACTTAACCCGTTCTGTAGGATTTGATTTTGAAATTTTATTTAGGTCAGTCAGTAACATTTGTATGAAATAGTAAGTACTAAATGTTCCAAATATTCAACTATTCAAGAAGTTGAAATTGTACTTTTTTGTGGTTACAATGACAGAAGTGAACGAGAAGTAATAGAAATAGTTATTCGGAGACATCCAGATTGCCGTATTTGCTGCTTTGTAGTGCACAAAATTGAAAAAAGTATTTATTGAGACTGGAGCAGTAACCAAACGTATTTAAAAAAAATTGCAGGCAAGATGGGTTTGAATTAGATTTAGCAATTTAGTAATGGGTTCTCATTAGACCCATTAGATCTTTTTCAGCATCTTATAATTTGATGGGTTCTCATTAGACCTTAATATCATATTTATTTATTTAGGAAATTTACATATTTGTTTTGGGACATTGCCGAATTACTTTATTTACAACAACTTTTGCAAATTTAAATGGGTTCTCCAATATTTACATTTACACAAAAAAATTTACAATGTCATTTTTATACTCATGTTGGATAGCTTGAGTTCTGTGTTCACTTAGATTGTCATTTGTTAATTTCAAATTGAAGTAGTGTTACTTCAATTTCCATTCTACTAACACGTGTTCGTGTGGTAGTTGAAGACATTAAAGTTTTAACTTAAAATGTTCAAAATTTAAAGACAGTTTACCCCAATCAGTGGATTATTTTAAATTAATGTTATTTTAAGATATTTTATTTTGTAACGTCAATGTGTTGTCGACCTTTAATTAGGTTTACCTGACGACTAAGTAATTCTTTACTTATTTCTTATTTTACAATTTTCCAACTTTTATTACTTACTTGCAGGTATAGCACTGAAGATGTTGCCATTTCAAAAATTTGTCTACATTCTACGTAAAATATAATGGAAAATACCACTTTTTCCAAATTCATGTTGTAATAACTTTGTCCTTAATAAAAATTTTTCCATAAAATTTTGGTAGTTTAAATTTGTGATGATTCTGAATCCAGTGGTATAGTCATATTTGAGAAAAAAACTCTAAGAGCTCATCCATATCTCAAATGTGGTTGTATGAAATTAAACCAATGGTTCAATAAAACTTAAAGTCCAAACCACAAAATGTTAATAAAAGTTCCTCAAACACTTATGATGTGCTACTAGTTTCGGTACAATATTACCATCATCAGGCTACAATACAATACAATATTGTAGCCTGATGATGGTAGTATTGTACCGAAACTAGTAGCACATCATAAGTGTCCTTTTGAGGAACTTTTATTGAAAAAAAAAAATTTGTGGTTTGGACTGAGTTTTATTGAACCATTGGTTTAATTTGAGAAAAAAAATTGCCTAATGCACTTTTGTCTTTTTTGGCAAAGAAATATTAACATATAGGGCCTTGAAAATAGTAGTTGGGCTATGAAAATTTGTGCCAAAATACTGTTTTTTAGGGGAATCTATCGGCAGCGATTTGAGAAAATATCGAAATATTTTTGGCAAAGAATTTTGAGGTAATGGATGTATTGAAAATTAAGAAAAAAATATATCATGTAGATTAATGTTGAACTTAGAGTTCTTATCGAATAAAAACTTTGAAATGCTAACCAAATTTTGTTGAAAAAAATACGAATCATGAGGTAATTACACATATTAAGCAAAGTTTTTGAGCCCTTGTAAAGAATTAAATATGGATTAAATGGAAAAACTAATTGATAAGAAGTCTAATTTGAAGCTTTATGAACACTATATAAAAATCTCAGAATCCTCAAATTACTTATGACCGTACAATTCCTTATTGAAATTCGGTTGCCACCATTAAAATACCGGATAAAAATCCATCGCTCGCTTTTTGACTGACATTGTCTCTCTGCTTTGTTGATACAACGCTCGCCGGTCTCGGCGGTCTCCCAGTTCAGTACTGACGAAGCTTATAGAGTAGTACGTGAACCAAAATCCGCTTGGACCGCTTGGCTACCTACATGTTGCGGAGCTTTCATATTTCTAATAAAATTTTCGTTATGTGAACTTAAACGTGAGGACGTAGGGAAACAAAAAAATATACAAAGCATAATTGTGCAAGGTCGAATTTGGTAGATGCCCCTTGATGCGAGATTGGAATTTCAGGGGTGGTTCCAAACAAAATGGGTCAAACTGTATAAAATTTCAATATTACCATATTACGAATTATAAAATTGTTTATAGGAAACAAATCTACTGTATTTCTAAATAATTAGATAAAGGAAATAATTATTATATTAATCATTGTAGCTTTCATTCGAGATGATTGTTGAATGTTTCACTTTCAATTTTTTCCTTAAAAACAATGAAACAAATAATTATTATAACACTTTGAACCATTGTTAATGGATTCCAGATAAAAAAAATTTTAACGGCAATTTATATAATAATGTTTTTCATTCGGATAGTTATATATTTGTAAACCGAATTCGTCTGCATAATAATAAATGCTGAACAAAGAAATTTTGAGTACCGTATATAATAAGAATAGGTTGAAAATAAAATGTACAAAGTCAATAACAAGTCACGTAGAAGACGACTACATTGAATACGTAAGCATTATACAGTAGCACTCAGCAATTTAGAAGTATCCTTTCAAGTATGAAAGATAAGAATTATACAGTCTGTCTCAGAAATGTTTCTGCATCTCTCATACCCTTATTTAAAATTTGCTGTACGTTTAGCTTTAGAATATGGTTGTTAGATAAGACTTTGTGAAGATTAATGAGACTGTTGGTTTGGAATTTTTGGAAATTTGAAAGATGCATGTTGTTTTTCAACGAGATAATATACTTAAGTAGGGTTTAAACGATGGCGATACCGGTCTAGACAATCTTTTTGAAGCGTTGACAGGTCAAAACCAATCGGCAAATTCCTGCACTACCTCGTAGAAGCTGTTCTTAAAAATTCTAAGTATAAAAGTGAATAGAAGAGTGTCTAACAGTTCTTCATTTACTTATCTAGATTTGAGCAACGGTTTATTGACCGTCAGAGTGTCATTGTAATTCTCGCTCGCTATCTTGAATTTTGTGAAACTGAGAATGGTATAAATTGTATGCTAATTTCGAAACGTCGCATTTAAATAATTCAGACTGTTCAACGTGTAAGTAATTTAGTAAACGGTGAAAGAAAACTGCACTTACTCACTAAGGCATTTATGTAAAAATCCTACACCTGTCTATCTACACTTGCAACAAAACTTTTTTAACCTTATTTATTTTACAACAAATTATCAGTAGATAAATTCGCATAAATCAACCACGGTGTCCTTTTAAAGTTACGACTGTCCATAAAGAGATAAATAGCTTGACATGTTTAAACAGGATTTAACCAAATACAGCTTCATGTATCATTATTATTCGATATCTGAGATAACAAGATAAATGTGGTTACAGACAGGGGTATACCATCTTCATAGTTGTACTATGCTTCAAGAAAAACAAACCTCCACCTACAGGGTGGTTGGGAGTGAACAAGTAAGTTTAAATTCGACCAATTAATGAACTTCTTAATAAACACATTAATTTGTTCCGCAGCTGTTTAGTGAGAGAGATGTTGATTGAACAAAGACGGTATATCGTGACCTATTATTTTAGAGGTTAAAGAGACCCCTATCCGAAATCAACACTGTGTATTTGTAAAGCTAGTCATTATTGACTAAAACAGTTATTTTAGACAAAAACTTGGTTATTTCAATAAAATTACATGACTTTTTCTTATGTTCTACGTTTCGGCAGCGTTCCAGCTACAGTTATCAAGAATTATTGTAATTTTGAACATTCCCCTACCATGTCACTTTGAAAATTTGACAACTAGACAAACCATGCTCTAGGAGTAAAAATTGGAAAGACCTCGTGTCCTTCCACAGTGAATTTGAACTACGCTGGTATTGTTTCCCATTCCCCACTTAATCCTTAGGCTTAGTGCTCTGGAGTAAACTCCACATCCTAAGAAAGCACTTTTATAGTCTACTTTGTCCAATAGACAATAACAAGATTTCTAAAATTGGTTCTATTAATAATTTTAAAATATTTTTGTTTGTGAAACTCATAAATATTGAATGAAAAAAAATTGTGTTAGCGACATATTGCGAATATTTTTTGGCCATTATGAAAACATATGTTTTATTTTGACCCCACGTATGATCTTGCTTTGGTGATAAAATTCGTTATATGTAGCTAGCACATGTGGCATTTTTGTTTACTGTTATACAAGTATGATAAAAATAGATAATAATTGTTAGAGCTACAAAGAAATAATTATTTTTTTTCTACATTTTCTCGCTCTTCAATATTAGCTACTATTAATATTCTTTTTACTACTTTGTAATTCCATGGTAAAATCGAATGTCGTATAAAAAACGATGGCGTAGTTAATCGAAGATGTAAAAGTATAAAAATTGAAATTTACCATCAACTTTTAACTTAGTCGGCTTCATTTTATGAAATGACAAGAAGTTTTGTCTGATTATGCCATAATATACAGGCTGTAAGCTGTAATATACAGAGAGTTTACACTATCTATTATAATGGTGACTACTTACACGATTTTTATAACAATTGTCATAGTGAGTTGTCTCTAATATAAATATTGTGTAAGTTCGTCGTGAAACTGAATGTATAATGTAATATCATTTTCTTGGGGAAATAAATTTAATGTCAAAAGATGAACAAAAAAAAGGTATCTTCGGAATTTTAAGAAGAATAGTATTTTGTCCCTTTTGGTCAGCCCATTAGAATGTTCAATAGACCGACCCTACTTTTATTCTCCATCTCAAGAGGGCCATTTTAATAGTATTTGGGACGTTGTGGTGATTATCAACAAACATGACTTGGTCAATTGTAGATTTTTTGAAATTTTTGGAATTTTATAGTACAATAAGAATAAGATGGTAGAAAGCAGATGCGTTTACATTTTTGACTTTCTATTGTAGAAAATAATTAATATATGGGAGTCAATTTTTAACTTGTATTAACCAGTGTGGATTTAAAAAAAATTTCTTTATAGGTACAAAAATTTGATGATGTGATACAATACAACTGACAAAATAATGTGATCAATATAAAGTGTGGTCTGTATGTTCATAATGACTTTAGAATATTGATTGTGGTCATTTAAAAACAATGGTTGGAATTTCAACTAATTTAAATAAATTGAAAACATTATTAGTGCGTATAGTTATCCACAGAAATACTTGACTCATATACGTATAATGTACAGGGTTATTCATTATAAATTACTCACCCTCTATCATCGTTATTATTACTTTTAGAAAAAAAAGTCTCATATAAAAATTGTTTGGTTACAGCTGAATTTTCTCAATATTTCATCAAAAGTTCAGTAGCGTGCAAATTTAAGGGGATACAAAAAATAATAGCTCTTTTTTAAATGGGACACCCTGCATATTTTCACATTTTTGGAATGGACTTTTTTTTCTGATTTCAAAAATATACATACAATATGTTACCCCTACCTTGTACCGTTTTTGAGTTATGAAATGTTGTAAATCTTAGTTTTAGTAATTACTGTAAATATGAAATAGATACTTAAATTAAATTAAAATAATTAAAAGATAATTTATATTAATATTCCCTTGCTTAAAAATTTTCGACAAAAAAATGCTCAAAATTCGTCTTGAGTGATTTTTTGATACGAGAAATCGACTTCCACAGTCCGTTTTTGTAATTTTTCTTCCAATGTAGTCAAGAAATTTTATAAAATCCACATTTCTAAACAAAAGATGCTCATAACTCGACTAATTATGATAGATAGAACGTTCTAGTCTCCGCCAATCGATTCATGGGACAATTTTACATACTCCAGTGGATTTGGATTTGAGTTTGGTTGTGCAGCTTCTCTTTGCATATATTTTGCAAATACTAAAGCTGTAATCATCGAGAGCTTTATTGAAAAATCAACAATTCTACCAGCATGATGATCTTGTAACTCCAAGACTCCAAGAGCTCATCCATTTCTCAAATGTGGTTGTATGAAATCCAAACCAATGGTTCAATAAAACTCAAAGTCCAAACCACAGATAATTTCATTAAGGTCCCTCAAAGGACACTTATGATGCTACTAGTTTCGGTACAATATTACCATCATCAGTCTACAATATAAAGAAATGGTACACTTAATACATGAAGATCTTACAAGATTCTGTCAAAATTACTTGAACAAGAGTAATAGATATAAAATGAATGTGAAAGATAATATTATAATTAATAATACAAAATTGAGAATATTACAATTGTTGATATTAAATTAAAAACTGTTAATACAAATTAAAAAGTTAATGATGATCTTGTGGTTATTATTGAAGAAGATTCTCTGTAATACAGTATATAATAACTGAATAAAATAACTTTAATATAAATTCCTGAAAATTCAATTATTTAACAAAACGAGAAGAAAAAGTGGTTTCATTTCGAAGCATCTTACAATCATCAACTGTTCGTGATGTGCTGGACCAATAAGCGTCGTCCTTGATTATACTGCTCACGTAATATGTATCCCACGGTTCACGGCACATTGAAATCAACTCGTATCTTGATTTAAAACCAACCGAGATTTTAAGATTTTCTCACATAAAGAACAGAAGGAGAATAAAGAGAGTTATAACGATGAAAAAATTTTGTATAGAAGATTCTACTTTGAAAAAAGGTAGAACGTGTAGCGGGACACACGGTAGGAACTTTAGTTCCTTTTAAGCAAAAATTATGTAATACATCTGACGTTATAGATAAACAATTTGCATATTCCTCGGTGGTCGAGTAGTAAGCAAACCAGACTCTCACGCGGTAGACCCGGGTTCGATTCCTAGAGAAGAAGTTTTTTTTATTGTTAATTTGATTATTAAATAATTATTCTGCTTGATATTAATAACGACAACAGGTAGACGTTTGAAATATTTAGCAGAATATTCATTATTATAGATGATGGTACGGTACCCTTCATGAGGGAGTCCGACTGGCAACATCTACTTATAACAGCATCGTATATTTAAAAAGGAAAACCGTAGCATTATACAAATTGGACATTCAAGAACTGTACGTTTACCACACAAAAATTAGTGGAAACATAAAATTGAATTGTTAAATTTTCAATTTGAATTTATATTACAGTTTAAGGAAATTTTCATTTTCTAGATTTTTTCTTGAGTGGGTCGTAGAAAAAATATGCTGTTCGACTCGTGTGGATTGTCCATATCGCACTTGAACTTCTTCCTCGTGCGATATGGCCATCATATCCACACTAATTGCACAAACTTCTATTTCTATCAAAATATGCCCTTTAACATTTAAAAACAACCTGCCAAATGTCAAATCAATTTATCCATCCATTTTAAAGTTATCGAATTAAAACATTCAAGTTTTCAATATTTCAACACCCTGTATTTCGAAAAGTAAATGTGCTAGACCCCTTAATCCTTCTATCATTTTGTCAAATTTTACGAGATTAATCTACATGCAAAAGTTGTAATTACCCTCAACGTTCGAGATGCTTATACCATTTTTTGCGCGATCGTATTGAAATAAATTCCGAATAGAATAATTTAAATTTCTTCGAAATGAACGAATTGTCAAAAGTGACATTTATACTTCTCGATCAGTTTAAAATATATTTTGCATTTTGGTGAAATTGTTTTTATGCCATTTATTACTTTTCGACGTCTGAACGGTAAATAAATCACTTACCGACGTGTTAAACTTAGAAACCAGTAAACACAACTTACCGTCCTGACAACCGATGCTGTAAATAAACAAAAAAAGATCAATCGCGCAAAAAAAATTATGGAAATAATAGTAAAAATGTATCCGAACAAATTCAAGTAGATCACCAGCACTGCGAATACCAGCTTTGCATAGAATTTCAATGTAGCATCGGTGGTTCAGTGGTAGAATGCTCACCTTCCACGCGGGCGGCCCGGGTTCTATTACCGGCCGAAGCATATGAATCGCTGCTTCGTAAACGAGAGGTCAGGAGAGAGCACACGCACGCAAGCCAGGCACATAACGAAGCAACGTAACATAACGTAACGTAACGGTCAGATTTTTTGCGTCGCGACCCCCGGTCGCTCAAACATAACCTGACGTAAAGAACTAAAGTTCCAAAAATTTTGTATAGAAGATTCTACTTTAAAAAAATCAATTTTTCAATACTCTACTTTCCAAGTAGATATAAATAACAAATTTAATTATGGCAATTTGTATTGTCGTTAGGTACTCAAAATTTATCGAGTACCTACATTTGTTACGATAGTAAATATTTTGCTACAAACAACGTGCCAGTTTTTTTAATTAACATCATTACCATATTTGGATATAGTTGTTTCAATTTTGTTTAGTTCTAAATTCAAACAATTTTACTACTTGTGCAGGGTTATTCATCATAAATTACGCACCCTCTATCATCGTTATTATTACTTTTCTTCCTGATTCACTTCCTTATTTGCCGGAATTATGAACTCAAAACTCATTGGTGTTTGTGAAATTGTCTTCTGAATAGATTACCGAAGACTAGAACGTTCTATCTATCATATTAGTCGAGTTATGAGCATTTTTAGTTTTTAAAAGTGGATTTTCGAAAATTTCTAGACTCCATTTGGAGAAAAAATACAAA
This sequence comes from Galerucella tenella, assembly GCA_910591685.1. NCBI lineage: Eukaryota > Metazoa > Arthropoda > Insecta > Coleoptera > Chrysomelidae > Galerucella > Galerucella tenella. The sequence continues at coordinate 28,879 of CAJUYH010000126.1, read as the reverse complement.
AACGGACTGCGGCAGTCGATTTCTCGTACCAAAAAACTCCCCTAGACGAATTTTGAGCATTTTTTATATCTCCGTCGCTTTGAAAATAATTCATTTCTGAAAAACGTGAAAACGTGCCTGGTCTATATTTGCATCTGAATTTTTCCAAACAGATAACTTCAATTACATATTCCAACAGGTTTAGCAAGATGTACAACTTTAATGCCTCTTGGAAATTAACACCGAAACCGGTTTCGATAGATGAGTGCTACGAGATTTCTCATTCATGAACAGCAGCTTTTGCAAATTGCCGTAGGCCGTCTAGTTTTATTTATTGTAACCATTTCAGTCAACAACCTCACTACAAAATACAACACACAAGAAGTCACTTCAAGTTGAAGAAAAACTGTTAAAAAATTTTGCAATTCATTAATTTTTGTAAAATCACATCCTTAGAACTTAAAGACAAAACAAACGATAAATAATGTGTCAGCAAAGAGACACGTTCGATATACTTTGTCTGCGATATCATCATAAATATATTTGTAACAGTAATAAACACCAACTTCATGACTATAACTATTATTATAATTAGCATTTGGACCTATTAAGGGCTTTTTTGAGATCAGATTCTGATACATTTTGCAATCGAAATCGTCAAAAAGTAACTAAAGTTCAAAAAACCAATAAAAGATGAAAATTAAAAAAATTATATATTCTATAGTTTGGTAAGTTTATCTGAACTACCTAGATCGATATCATATTAGAATAAAAAAAGGAGTAGGTACAACTAATTAATTTAAAAAAAAATCACATGACGTAAAATGTGAAAATTTGTTTGGTTCGGTGACTACTTTACGGTCTATAGAATAAGTATGCATTAAAAAAATCGTGTTTTCATATTTATATAAACATCATCAGAGCATGACTAAATATTCGGTCATATTATACAGGGCGTCTAAACTCACAATGGTCTGAACTTCGAAAAAGAAAAGATATCATAAATAAAAGGTAGAACGTGTCGCGGGACGCACGGTAGGAACTTTAGTTCCTTTAGAGCAAAAATTATGTAATACTTCTGACGTTATAGATAAAAAAATTGTATATTCCTCGGTGGTCGAGTAGTAAGCAAACCAGACTCTCACGCGGTAGACCCGGGTTCGATTCCCCGTAAATAAGTTTTTTTATTGTTAATTTTATTTTTAAATAATTATTCTGCTTGATATTAATAACGACAACAGGTAGACGTTTGAAATATTTAGCAGTATATTCATTATTATAGATAATGGTACGGTACCTTCATGAGGGAGTCCGACTGGCAACATCTACTTATAACAGCATCGTATATTTAAAAAGGGAAACCGTAGCATTATACAAATTGGACATTCAAGAACTGTACGTTTATAGAAATTTTTATTTTCTAGATTTTTTCTTAAGTGGGTCGTAGAAAAAATATGTTGTTCGACTCGTGTGGATTGTCCATATCGCACTTAAACGAGTGAGCACTCCGCCTACGGCGTCGTCCTCGTGCGACATGGCCATCATATCCACACTAGTTGCACAAACTACTATTTCTATCAAAATAAGCCCTTTTACATTTAAAAACAACCTGCCAAATGTCAAATCAATTTATCATTCCATTTTAAAGTTACCGAATTAAAACATTCAAGGTTTCAAAATTTCAACACCCTGTATTTCGAAAAGTAAATGTGCTAGACCCCTTAATCATCGTATCATTTTGTCCAATTTTACGAGAGGAATCTACATGCAAACGTTGTAATTACCCTTAACGTTCGAGATGCTTATACCTTTTTTTGCGCGATCGTATTGAAATAAATTCCGAATAAAATAATTTAAATTTCTTCGAAAAGAACGAAATGTCAAAAGTGACATTTATACTTCTCGATCATTTTAAAATATATTTTGCATTTTGGTGAAATTGTTTTTATGCCATTTATTACTTTTCGACGTCTGAACGGTAAGTAAATCACTTACAGACGTGTTAAACTTACAAACCAGTAAACACAACCTACCGTCCTGACAACCGATGCTGTAAATAAACAAAAAAAGATCTATCGCGCAAAAAATTATGGAAATAATAGTAAAAATTTATACGAACAAATTCAAGTAGATCACACCAGCACTGCGAATACCAGCTTTGCATAGAATTTTAATTTAGCATCGGTGGTTCAGTGGTAGAATGCTCGCCTTCCACGCGGGCGGCCCGGGTTCGATTCCCGGCCGAAGCATATGAATCGCTGCTTCGTAAACGAGAGAGAGACTCAGAAGAGAGCAGACGCACGCAAGCAAGGCACATAACGAAGCAACGGAACATAACGTAACGTAACGGTCAGATCTTTTGCGTCGCGACCCCGGTCGCTCAAACATAACATGACGTAAAGAACTAATGTTCCAAAAAAAAATTTCAAAACCGTTTCTTGGTTAGAGAAGGGGAATTTGAAATGACATGAGAGAGAAGGCATGTCCCATCTACCCTATAAACAAAAAAAAATAAATATCAACCCCTTACTTGTAATTATACAGGGTGTAACAATAAAGCAGGAAACATTTTCAAATCGACATAATATGTATTATAAATATTACAGTTAATTATACCTCTTGTAGAAATATATTTTTACGTTGATAAAAAAATATATATCTCATCGGAAATCCACCCTTGTTAGAAACGGATGTGTAGCCCTAACTTCCTCGATATACCGTAGACGTCCTGTTTATGAAAATACATTTTTAGAAAGCACTCCAGATAAGGGTTATAAAAATAAAAGGGTTACAACAAGACCTAAAAGGTACTGAATACAAGTAATAAAAATGAACAGGATGCACTAAAAAGAAAAGGGCCGAGGTTTGTAAGGGTTGAATTATTTGCTCATTTATTTATTCAAGATTAATAATATATAATTAATTTAATTTTAAAAGTAGTAGCAATTCTGTTAGGTATTTTACCATAAATTGTCCCGTTTCAAGAGGCACTCAGAAATTCTTTTTATAAGAAGCTCTCTGGTTTATGTTATGATTTAAACGAATGTCTGTATTTGATGTTCACTTCTGAATAAAAACATGTTCCCAAGCAGGCGTGGCGTTCGTATAGCATGGGAAGAACATTATTTTATTTTTTTTCTTCTCTTTGATTATATCTTCATTTGTCCTTTGTTTGTTTTTGTTGTAATAAAAGTAGGTCGACTGAAATTTTTCTTCTGGGAATCTCAATAAAAATGGTTTTCTTCGCAATAACTATCAACAACAACAACTTCATTAGCTAGCAGTGGATATGTTACCGTGAAAGACCGAAATTTGGTGAATGTCGAGATACACCGGCGATTGTCGACATTCAGGATGCCATGGTATATGTTAAAAATAATTTTTTTTTTGAAATAAAAACAAAAAAAAGGTAGAACGTGTCGAGGGACACACGGTAGGAACTTTAGTTCCTTTTAAGCAAAAGTTATGTGATACATCTGACGTTATAGATAAACAATTTGCATATTCTTTGGTGGTTGAGTAGTAAGCACACCAGACTCTCACGCGGTAGACCCGGGTTCGATTCCCCGCGAGGAATTTTTTTTATTGTTAATTTTATTTTTAAATAATCATTCTGCTTGATATTAATAACGACAACAGGTAGACGTTTGAAATATTTAGCAGAATATTCATTATTATAGATAATGGTACGGTACCCTCCATGAGGGAGTCCGACTGGCAACATCTACTTATAACAGCAACGTATATTTAAAAAAGGAAACCGTAGCATTATACAAATTGGACATTCGTTTACCACAAAATTAGTGGAAACATAAAATTGAATTGTTAAATTTTTAATTTGAAGTTATATTACAGTTTATAGAAATTTTTATTTTCTAGATTTTTTCCTAAGTGGGTCGTAGAAAAAATATGCTGCTCGACTCGTGTGGATTGTCCATATCGCACTTGAACGATTGAGCACTCCGCCTACGGCGTCGTGCTTCATCTTCGTCCTCGTGCGATATGGCCATCATATTCACACTAGTTGCACAAACTACAATTTCTTTCAAAATATGCCCTTTTACATTTAAAAACTACCTGCCAAATGTCCATTTTAAAGTTATCGAATTAAAACATTCAAGTTTTCAAAATTTCAACACCCTGTATTTCGAAAAGTAGCTAGACCCCTTAATCGCGCAAAAAAAATTATGGAAATAATAGTAAAAATTTATCCGAACAAATTCAAGTGGATCACTAGCACTGCGAATACCAGCTTTGCATAGAATTTCAATATAGCATCGGTGGTTCAGTGGTTAGAATGCTCGCATTGCACGCGGGCGGCCCGGGTTCGAATCCGGGCATGAGCATATTTATTATTATGAATCGCTGCTTCGTAAACGAGAGAGAGACTAAGGAGGCACAAGCACGCAAAAGCAAGGCACATAACGAAGCAATGTAACATAACGCGTAACGGTCAGATCTTTTGCGTCGCGACCCCTGGTCGCTCAAACATAACCTGGCGTAAAGAACTAAAGTTCCAAAATCCATGTCTTTATTTATTAAAATAATATGGGAAAAGGACTTTGTTGAACTCAAAACAAACAGTAGAACATAAAAATATAAAATGAAATATAAAAAATAAGAACAAAATCTTATTTATTGCAACAACTTAAACTACCGTGGCACAAAAGTTCCTTGCTTTTACAGCTGCATTTAGTCGTGGAACACTTCATTTTGCAGAACACAACGTGTATAGCCTTGCCCTCCACTTTTTGAATTAGCAGAAGCTGCTTCTCTTAGCGACATTTCTTTTGTTGAAACTTCGTCCATGGAAAGTAACTCTTCTTTACAAATTACGAACTGATTACAGGTGAAAAGCTGCTTCAAGGTACCATTTTTGTTAGCTAATCTATAAAAGTCTGAATCCTCTATTCCAACAACAACCGCTAACACATTTCGAGGGTCTGTACGACCACGGTCGACATCAGGGACCTGAATTCTTACGGTATCATCAATTTGGGCAGGAGGAAACTTTTTTTTGAGGTTCGCAACATTTTTGTTGCTTGAAGTAGAAGATTCTCTTTTGCAGCTACTCTTTTTAAAGAAATTAGCTCGTGTTGTTCCGTCAGTGATTGAGATGAAGACGTGCCGGGGCTGGAACCGTCTAAAAACTTGTCGCGACCTGCAGTGTCCGAGATTCACCGGACCTCATTTGTGTTTGTCGACATATACCGGTGAAAGTCCGAATGTATAATAGAATTAAGAAATGTTCGGACATTCACCAAGGCATTTGACATTTGTCGACATCCACACTTCATTACATTTTTCTATATATTTATATAAAATACCTTCTAAACATATCCCACGAGTCTAAATTATACAAAATATCGCCTTAAAAAAACTCTTAAACATTATATCAGTATAATGAATAGTATTGAGTTCATATCATTATACTTTACCCTGCAATTTATCTGGGACCTTTCATTCTTCTTCACAGAGCGATGATAATAATACCATCTCTATTGTATGATGTTTTCTACCTGCCATTTTTCAAATGTGTTGGTGGAGCTTTGAAGAAAAAAAAGCGCAGGTGAGCAGATTCGAAAATTTGTCGTGATACGTCTTTTGTCCAGCCCCAAAAAAAGAAGCAAAAACTGATGCGAAATGAAGGGAAGAATTTTAAAAGAAATATTTTACTGATACCTATTTTTTTATTTTTATTTTTTTATTATACATATAATGCGCATCAATCCGTAGAATTATTAGCGCTCAACAAAAATTTACAACAGGTTAACATTAGTTACAGAAGTAAGTGAAACATGGTATTAACCTAAATTAAATTACATTATTTCAGGATTTACTGTAATATTAAACTATAAAAGTAGATCGTCAAATTTTATTTAGCATTTGAATCGATTTCAAAAAGTCCATTAGCTGCCTCTCCTATTTGATCGGGGATGTTATGAATTTGCCTCTGTAGCCGGAACTTTTCACATTCCAATAGCACGTGAGTTACTGTCAGAGGCTGATTGCAGCTGTCGCACTCTGGTGCCGGGGAATGGGACATAAGATAGTCATCGGAGAATCTTGTATGTCATCGGGAATGATTTCCAGGGGCTCACGTATTTCTTTATTCTGCGGAGCTTAGAGTTTGATTCAGTCCAACGATCTTGCCAGTATTTATAGACTGAATGGTTCACAAAGTTTTTTGCATCCAAAACAGAAACCTTGGAGACTGTGAGAGAATTGAGGTCATGGATTGATTCTCTTGCTTCTGTGTCTGCCTGTTCGTTCCCGGGAATTCCAACGTGAGAGGGTACCCACATGAATTTAACAGATTTTTGTGCCTCTTGTAGCTGGAAAAGTTCGTTTTTAACTATTTGTACCAAGGAGTTTGAGGGATAAATGTGCTGGATACTATCGATGGAGACAGTAATTATTAAAAACTGCTGGTAGGTGCAATATCGGATGCTCCTACCCCATTTTCCATCTTGGAAGCGTCTGTATACAGTGGGGTATATTGGAATAGTTGGGAGATTTTTTCATAGAATGCGTTTTTTATTACTGTTGCATTTGTTTCTTTTTTGTTTACCTATTTTGTGATTAGCAATATAAGGAAATTTTAACTGGAAAACATCTCATAAAATTTCTAACGACTAATTATCACTTTTGACACTGACTCACGCGGCAGTTCCAGTTCCAGATCATACCGGTCAAATAAAATAAAAACTTGATGACGTCATACTGACACGCAAAGATTACACTAAAGCAAAAACAAAGACGAATCGATTAGGACACGTGATACAATAAATTTTTCGTTCAACTAACGGTTACTCATCTATGTACGATTGCAGTATTGAAAATTACCATGACAGACTTGTTAACTGAGGCTTTATTTTTTTTATATTCACAGCGTCAAACTTCACTGATTTGCAGAGGTTAATTTTTAATTGACATTACAGCTGTTGGTTCAGAGTGGACGTGGATCTAAAAATAATGTTACAAACGGGAGACCTGCATAAGATGTAGTAATAGGCTAATAATCTATTTAATCGACTATTTCACTAGAGTAAATTGATAACTGACCAAATTTGAAGGTTTTGAGCTGGCAATTTTTTGTCTTGTCGCGGCAATTTTTTGACGTTTAATATATCAAATCTATGTGTATAAAATTCTATCACTATGTGATAAAATTCAATATAAAATTTTTGTTAGTGGTTTCTAAGGAAACTAAGTTGTTTATTTATTTATTTAACTGTCTTAAAAATTATTAAAACTGTTTCAAAAATTTAAATAAATATTATTAACATGAATAATACAAGATTTGGAAATAATTCAATAAATGAAATAGAGAGTACAATTAAGCAAAGTATACCGCGAAATACAATGAAGACAAAAAAGTCTGCGTGGGAACAGTTTAGGTTTAGAATGTTTCTGGACGCACGTAATTATACGTTAGAAAAGGATACTTCTGAAGAAGTTATAGCAAAAATTCTTGAAGATTATGGTTTTAACTTGAAAAAAAAGAGATGGAACTAATTATACTAAAGCTAGTGTGAAAACACTTTGGAATACGACTGCTCAAATGGTTCAGGAGAAATATTTTCTAGAATTTAACATCAAAATTGATCCATTTAAAGATATTACCTATAAATTTGCTAAATTGGCCAGGGATACAAAACGTAAAAAGCTACAGGCTGAACCTAAGATCAGAAAAAGAAGTTCTAACGCGTTTACCAAAGAAGAATTAATGGAAATGGTAGAAAGCTATTCTGAAGATAATCCTGATGGGTTACAAAAAAAGTTTTTTCATTTATGTTCGTTCGAATTAGCATGGCGTGGAAATGAAGCTGCTAATTGTGATATTAATTGCTTTAAAAAAGAATATGATAATAAAGGTAATTTTACTGGCAGGGTAGAATATAATCCAATATTTTCCAAAACGACACAAGGAGGATCAAAAGCTTTATCTGGCAGTAAGTGGCTGGTAAGAAATAATGCTAACAACAATTTGTGTCCCGTTCTTTTTTTTTTTAAATTATTGAAAAAAGAGAATCCAATCCTTATCTAACAGCAACAAGATTATTTTTAACAGTACATCCAAATTGGGAGAAATGAATATGGTACAAAAATTCACCATTGGGAATTAATACAATTTCAAAGTGGACGAAAATATCGGCAGAATCAATTGGTATGGACACAAAAAAAAATAAAAATAACCAATCATTCACATAGAGCTTCTGCAATATCTACATTAGCAAAAGAAGGAGTTGGTGAACAAGAAGTAATTAAGCTTACAGGACATTCTTCTGTCCATTCTTTGAAACCATATTTACAATTAAATGAAGAACACCATTTCCAACTTATAGAGAACCTTCGAGAAAATAAAAATAAAGAAAAGGAATCCTCAGTTTCTAACTTAAATTCATCACAGGTTATGATGCAAAACAATCCCCAAAATAATGCTACAACGTACAATTATAATAATTGTACTTTTTACATAAATAATTTTTTTTCATGTTATTATTTTTTTGGCTTTGTATGATTGAAGTTTGCAATAAATAAAATGTTTAAACATATGATTTTTTAGTTTTTCTCTCGTGAAATAGTCATGTCGAATACCACTCAATTAAAAATTTTGTAAGGTAAAATGTTTCTCTTGTCGTATTCAAGTTTGTTGCTTTTAAGTAATTTTGCTCATGACATTTAATCCAAAACCACTCGCCTGACGGCTCGTGGTTTTGTTAAAAATGTCATTCGCAAAATTGCCAAGCAACAAACTTTCATGACAATTGAAAAATTTTGCCGACAACATTTTCACTCTCGTGGTATTATATATGACAATCCCATTCATGTATAATAATTCCCATTTGTGAATACAAAAATCGTAGTTTGCTGTCGGCTAAATAGGAAGGAAGAGAGTTTGCAAGTGGATAAAAATATCGGATAAATTACGTTACCGTAGCAACCCTAGCATTTAGGTACTGTCTGTTTACCAAGCAATGCAATTTGACAATTATAAATGTCAAAAACAGAATGAATTAAACAGCATATAACAATTCCAAAAAGTATGTCGAGATTTGGAAATATTTGCAAGGCAGAAATAGTAAGGGAGATTGAAAAATCAACTCCAGAAAATACCAAGAAAACTCATTCCTCCATATGGAATCAATTTAATTTAATTTAGTTTAATTGAATTGAGTTTTTTATTCATGGGATTGTCTTACCAAATACCACGCGAGCTCAGATTTAGCAGGATATTTTTTCCGGTGGTTTTCTCATGCTTACTTTCATTGGCAATTTAACGAGAGCTGTTCTGGCAAAATCACGAGAGCGTAGCTCGAGTGATTTTGCCTGAACAGATCGAGTAAGTATTCGAAAACAACCACAAAAAATATCCGGCTAAATCTGAGCTCTTGTGGTATTACTCCCGACTATTTCACTAGAGTAAATTGATAAATGACAAAATTTGAAAGTTTTGATCTGGCATTTTTTGCCTTGTCGCGGCAATTTTTTGACATTTAATATATCAAATCTATGTGTATAAAATTCTATCTATTTTTTAGTTTTTCTCTCGTGAAATAGTCATGTCGAATACCACTCAATTGAAAATTGAGTAAGGTAAAATTTTTTTCTTGTCGTATTCAAGTTTGTTGCTTTTAGGTAATTTTGCTCACGACATTTAACCCAAAACCACTCGCCTGACGGCTCGTGTCAGTCAGTTTGCGATATATTACGAACGTACTCGTTATGTCATCAGACATTTTTGGTTGAGCGCGAATTTTAAACTAATGGTATTTTTATTCAAATAATTTCATCTTGATAAGTAATTTCAAGCAACAAATATGTTAAAAGATAATTTCCTGGGTATACAAAATTATGTTGCACTAGATTTTGTTGAACTACTATCTCTGAATTCTCAAAATATTTCAATTTGTCCATTATTGACCTAATTATTGACCACTAATAGAGAAATTCAACTTCTCACTTGGCTCAATATTTTGTTTAACTAAATTTACCCACATCGAGGATTCAATTTAATACAAAAATCTCACAGAGTGTACGTGATGAAAACAAAGCTAATTTTTTTTAGTGAAGAGCTTCAGAATAAGATACCATCTCATCGTACCAGCATCTTTTCTAAGGGTACTTAATCCTGATCCTTGTCAAAGGGGCGGTTTTATGTAACTATTGTTTTGCACCCCTACTGTAAATTGTTTATTAGGAAGGACACTCTTGAAATTTAATTGAGTCAAGATGAATTATTATTAGAGTAGATTTAATGATTTTTTTAAATATTTATTGTGTATTATGACAGATTTATTTTTAATTAACAATTTTTTGATTGAATATTAGTGATATTTGCACACACGGTATATGCTTTTATTATAAATCAAAATAATACCATCAAAAATTGAGCAAATTACTTTTTTGGAAACAAGATGAATGATTAACGAGATCATATTATTTTTTAATATAGGGTGTACCATAAAATCTAATATTACAAAATCAAATTCTGTTATGTCCAAATGACGGTTGTATATATACACTCATTCCTCATAAAAAGTTCTGCGTGCTCTAAAATCTAAAATACAATTATCAGATATCAATTTTCGCCAGTATTATACAAGGTTTCTGAAAAATTATGAACTTTACTCAAAAGTAAAGTAGGTACCTTTAAATTTGACAATATCGAAAAATAGTTTTAAGAAAAGTTGATCAGAACTGAAAACTACGTTCAAATATGCAATTGCATCCCTTTACATGGAAAAAATAGGTTTTGTGCTTGTTCAATATTGTTTCTATTTTCTTAATAACGCTACCATATTTGCGTAAAATTCTAACGCGTTCTGACAGTTACTGTCAAATATTTGAAGCTATCAAACATTCATTAGCTTATCAGAGGTATATTACACGTAACTGCAGTAAAATTTGCATTGTTACCTATTGTATCTAGAAATACCTTTCAAAAAATAATACATTCTTTTCATATATATCAATATTTCTTTGACATTTATTAGTAGATACTATTTTGATAGTAGCCCACTTGATATAATCAAAAATATGGTTTGATTATGTTTCGCCCATTCTCAAACAAGCCTATAATAACAATTCTTGAAAGTGAAACATGAATAAATATGAAATTTTTGGTAATTCCAGGTACCTACGAAATTAGCTAACATTTCATTTCATTGATTATATATTGCATGCATCCAAAATTATGATTAGAATTTATGCCTAAGAAATGTTAAAATTCACAAGATTTTAATACCATTTAATTTGTGTACGTTAAATACTTGTTTTTGACCATTATCATGAAATATCTACGATTTTCCATTAACTTATGCCCTAAGTGTACTACATCGTTTGAAAGTTTATTAATTGTACTAACAAATTGTAAAAAGACTTATAGGGTGATTCATTTAAAAATTTTGAGATATTGCTTGATTTGCGCTTTGTTTCATCCTGTATTAAAGAAGCCACAGATAAAAAAAGTAATTAATACTGAGTACAGCCAATGATGTGTGTATGACATTTGAATACAAAAAACTGTTGATTTATTTTAATTTACTATTTTGCCGAGTGTTAAAGAGGTCTTTTTTGTTAATAATTGGGCATATCTTTGTACACCCTTATAATATATTAGGGTGCTATATTTTTGTAACGCTCTCGGCGAGATCTTTTCGATTCTTGAACAAAATATAGTACGTTCCATTAAGTTTGTGCTGCTACGTGGTTTTGGAACACCCTGTAGAATCGAAAGTATTTTCAAAATGTGCCCTCAGTAACTGTATTAGCTCACACAAAACTATAAAGTTCTATCTATCACCACAACGATGTAATTCTTCGATGTCAGAAGATTGCCCCACCCTGTATACTAGAATTTATAATCTGCGTTTTTAATATTAATATTTTCAAATTCTCTACCCAAAACATGTGGTTCTCTTTTACGCGCTATATAATCCAAATGAACCAGTGGTGTAGACGTCTAATTTTTAAAGGGTTTAAACCAAATTTCGAATACGGGCCTAATAATATATTTATAAAATCTTCAAGATTTGATGCTAGCTTCTCTATTAAACTTTTTATGATAATCACTAATTTTACTTCGATAAAATCAAATACAGCAAAGTTAAAGTTGAACGTTTTAAAACTAGAAAATCCTGACTATACTATTTCTTGAATATTGCGATTTTCTGTAAAAGCTGAAATGATATAACCGTAAATAAAGTACGTAAAAGGCATGATACACCGCTGGTAGCAGAGTAGATTATGGTATAGGGTGACCATAACAGGTCAACGGCAGGATGCAGGTACGAGATTCAACTGCCATACGCAGACATCTATCCAGTTCCTCAGATTTTTAAAGAAAAGACATATTGCATCCGCTTATAATTTTATCACATCCATATGCATACCTTTAAACCTGTATAAATATTCAAGATGAAGGTAGGTGGATGCTTCAAATTATTTTATTTGATTAATGAGAATATATTTATAAAGTTGAATTTGAGAGGGTATCAATTTCTTTTCAAACGGGAAGGTTTGCTTTAAAATCCATTCATTTAAATATAAAACACGCAATAATCTGAAGAAGTTTAATTTCGATTTGTTCGATTGATGATTATATATGTTTCGAATTTAATAGGAAATGCAATGTTTGACCGTAGTTCCTGATACTTAGATGTATATGCTTATTTTATTTTTTTGTCGGCCTTGTGTATTATTGAGTTAATATCATTTGAAAGTTGCTAGTGAATGGATACACTGATTGCAAACAATAAAAAAATAAACAATTTTATACACGGTGAACTGTGAAAAAAGTTGATTTCATTATACCAATTATTAGCGCCTTTTAGTCCTCGTAATTAAAAATACTTTACAGGTTTTTGTCGAAGCCACTTTTAATATAATGCTGTATTATTAATAGTTTCTGAAGTTATTTTTATTGGGACACCAGGTACTTGTAATTATTACTGATATAAGTAGTTTTAATAATTTATATTTTAACTATTTTATTTCTGTTTCAGGTATGTATACTGTATCTGTTCAACCACAATTGCGGTTTACGTAAGTAAATAAACAATTACTATTAAAAAAATTCTGTCCCTTCAAAGTTTTTATTAATTTTTTTTATTTAAAAGCTGGTAGTTGATTTTAAAAATACGACTACCGATTGCATATAGCAATTCTTGCCGTTAACCTCAATTTTTTACCTTGAAATAGATATTGTTGATAAAAAATGCGTAAATATTAATGAAACATAAAATACAAAAAAAAATTCTATTTATTATCGACCATATTATAGAGTTTCAATGAAAAAAAGGGATTTCTCTATTGATACATCAATTTTTTAATGGCTGCTCTTGAGCACTTTGATATATTTGATACTTGAAATATAACGTTTGCCATAAACTTTTAATTTCTGTTGATAAAGATGTCGTAAAAAAATTGAAAGGAACGTTAACCTAATAATAATAGGCAATCAATTCACCAGAAGCCAAACGTTACGGTTAAATACGACCATAATTTATACAGGGTGCACCAGAAGTTCATACCAATTACTTACTATACCCTGTATTATAAATAATTTCATAAATCAATTTTTCCGGTGCCTGATTTTGAAAGACATTATAATTTTTTTTATACAAGTTTTGACACAAATTGTTACTGATAAGGTAGCACTAAAATTATGCTGGTTTTGTCCTTAATAAATATAAATGGAGGTATTTTTAGGACAACTTCAATTAGGGTTAAATATGCTGATAATAACTAATTAATTGTTTTTAAAACCTGTTGGGTCTAAAAAAAACTTGATCATTTTCTTAATTAAGAATCAGCAGATCAGTTTGAATTCAAGTTTTTCAATAAAATAGAATCAGTAATTGATAGTTGAGAACAAAAAGTGTACAAACAACAAATACCTGTTAAACGACCTTGTTGCACATTTTCTCAACATGAATGTAAATTTGGAAGCAAAAATAATGTACACGGTCGGATTTATAAAACAAATTATATAATAATGCATTTGAGCTCGTTGCAAATGAAAACTGTTTGATCTAAAATTGTACTTATATGCATTTTCGGTAGATAAACTATCCAGAACACTTCAGTAAAAAGAAAATTTTCCGAAATTACCGGATTCGCGAAATATCATTTTTTTATTAAATAACATTTTAACAAATAACACATTTATGAAAACTTTAAATTACCGTTAATAGGGAACGTGAGCAAAATTTTCTGAAAGCTTGGACAAAAAATAAATATATGAGCGTATAGAGGATTTTTTTTTGGACACTAATCGAAGACAAGGATTTTTACTCACCCCAACGTACAACCTTCGATTATATACCTTCCTTCGAAACCGTTGGACATAAAAAGTTGAGACCCCGAAATCGATCGCATAAAAGTATTTCGGCTGCCAAAAAAAATTACGCCCCCCCCCCCCGCCAGTTCAGAGTTCTATCAACCAAGCGGTACAAGCTTTTTTATTATTTGAGCTATCGGAATGAAACAAAAACCATTCGATTCGTAAAAATCGTACGAGTCTATAGATAGCATAAAAAGGGGGGGTCAACCTGAAAAAATATACAGGTTTGGTCAAAATTGAATAGGAGTCGAAAAATTTTTTTTTTTATATGCCCACCTAAAGGGGGGTATCGAACTCTCTTCGTCCAAAAATTTTCCCCCCCCTCCCAACTTTTTTTTTGGGGTTCAAGACCCGCCAGGATATCAACTCTTTCCCAAAATCCGTTCGACCCAATCTACATGTACCCACAATTGGGCACTCTGACAAAAAAAATTTTAAATATATAACCCCAACGACGCCACTGATAGATTTTTTTGGGGTAATTCCCTACACGTCAAGCATAATCATCATCATAAGTCCGACCCTGTATATTATTTTTGCTTCCAAATTTACAGTCATGTTGAGGACATGTTAGGTTATTAGCCCTGTAAAAAGGAAATAAATGGCCCGAAAAACAAAAAAAATATTTTCAATTAAAAAATGTACTCCTTCATTTCAACCCACAGTGTAGTTTTGCATCTCCACTGCAATTCCAACTATTTCAAAGTTTTACATTGAAATATAGTTTTAATTTGCAAGTAAACCTTTGTTTTATATGCTATTTTCTACATTATCTGCCCTACTTATTACAATTAATTACTCTTAGTAAAACTATTATTTGTTCGAATATTAAACATTCTAATAACATTCATTTTCAAGGCGTGTATATCAACATAACATATTTATACCATAGAAAAGACTGACTTCTTTTAGAATAATATGCCTTGGCAACATTGTGAGAAAGTATACATAAAATTCATGGTTCAGGGAGTTCCTTGAAGGTACTTATGAGTCAATGGTGGAACTAAGGACATGGATTATTTATTTAAGAAGCAGTATGATATAGAAAAAAAAATTGGAAATAAAAATTAACGACTTTAACAAAATTTCACGTATTTTTTTAAATAAAATGTTTTTCTTCCAATGCTATAATAATGTAATATATTTGATGTGTAACCAAGCATAACAAAAATATTTATTTCTATAATTAAATTCCCATCTAAGACGTAGATTTAATTTGTTTTAAACAATTCTATAATTATGTTAATACATTAATTAGCTATTATTATGAATTATATAACAAAATCTTTAATACTACAAATAAAAACAAAAAATGTCGCGTAAATCTATCAGTTAGTTTCCTACTAAAGTAATATAGTGAACGTATTCTTTTTCTCGATCAAAATTCAAGATTATTAACTTTTAACGCCACCTATACACGAATACATTTACTTTTGTAAATACTCGATCTGTAATAGTGGTGCCGAGCTGTACTAACTGGGAATGAAAACTGTATTTATTTCAGCTAAGCCGCTTTGAACTAGATGGCGTTGGCAGTTCTGTTTTACTAACATTTACAGAGGAAGAGGAAGTGAAACAAAAAGTTTCTGTAATTTGAAGGTATAGAGCATGAGACTGCTTCGAATACCGGTTACCAGGTGGCGTATAGAATAGTAAATACTTTTGTAATGCTGGTTGCCTATAACGTAGGGAAATGATTAATAGTTGGTGTATTTTTGTTTAAAAAACAGATTGTTTACATTGAATAATGATGTTTCTTATTAAATTTAAAAAGCGGTAAAAGACAATGGTAGTACTCACAGTGTTCGTTTTCTTGATATATTTAAATATTGCTTACCTGAAAAAAAAAAAGAAAATATTATTAACAGAATTGCTATTAACATTAAGATTGTAGGTTGATATTTTATACAAATCTGCCTACAACTCCTTATTAAACAATTTAAAACACCCAAAATTTGTGAACATTTTGTACCTTTTGAAATAATTGAGAAAGCTGTTTTGAAACTTCATCACCCACGACTCCTTAAAGACCGAATTTTCATTTTCGTGGGAGATTATGGTACATTATGGAACCCATCAATAATTGTTTAATATTTAGATTATTCCAAAACTCTAAATAAAAATAATATCGATATAAACGTAAATCATTTGACGTGAAAACAAGTTTTTGTGATGAAATATCCACCGTTAGATATTCGTTGTCGATAATTTTTTTTATCTTTAATGACTCTTAATGGTTATAACCCGTCAAATTATTTCTGGTAATTATAGAATTTAGATAAATACCAGTTGAAGTAAATAAAAAATATTGGCGGTTGTAGAAATTCGGAGCTAAAAGCTCTAAACATTTATTGTTTGAAAATAAAAAAAATTAGCAAAATTAAAAACGTAAATATCTCCTTTAAAACTGTATCCAACTGTCTCTCTATGGTTTTAGATCATCAGTTTTAAGCGACCCAAGTTCGAGTCAAATATATGGGCCCATAAATTTGTTTATTATTTGTATGCCACACGTACTATAAGTCCTAAATATTTCGAAATATTATTTATGTTCTCAACAATAATAATTCAATAATTAATAACGGGCCGTAAAATGTGTATAAAAACTTTTGAATTATTCCCTTTGGAATGAGATTTTTTCGGATTTTGTTTTCTGTTAACAGAGATGGAACTGTTATTTTTATATGTATGAGGAATTTTAGGATGTCTACAGGCTTCAACTTAGGCAAATGTTCCTCTTCTATCCAGTAATTCTGAAGTGCTGTGCAGTTGGAAAGTATGTGGAAGGAGGTTTCTTCTTCCATGCCACAAAATCTGCATTCTTCTTCCTCCACTATTTTGAGCTTTTTCAGGTGCCCATTCAGGCGACAATGTCCCGTTCGGATCCCTGTTAAAATTCTTAGCGCAGTTTTACTTTGACTTATGCATTCTTTTGATCTCAACAGGCTGTAGTCACCCTGAAGAGTCTTTGATTGTATAATCCAGGGATGGCCAAGAGGTCGACCGCGAAGACGATTTAGGTAGCCCGTGAGAGTAAAAATAAACTGAACAGAAAATATTTCACCAACTATCACTGCATCATACACCAGCAAGTTTTGTGCTCTAAAATTCTGGAATCAGATGTTATTATGTAAATTGCTTTTAAAATAGTTAATTCTATTCGAGCCAGAAGTTTGCAATGGCGTCAATTTCAAGCTCTTCTTGAAGAGGCAGAAGCCGAACACTCAGACCTTTTGCTACATACAGATGTTAGGTGGCTTAGGCTTAGATATTTCGCCAATTACTGCCAGAAATCAAGACATTCGTTCAATCAAAAGGAGAGAATATACCTGAGCTTGAAGATGAAAAATGGCTTGTGAAGCTGGCCTTTCTTTGTGACATAACAGAAAAACTCAATGAGTTGAACCTAAATCTTCAAGGGAAAGACAAAACCGTCATTGACATGACATCTTTGATTAAAACTAGAGCATCTGGTAGTACAGAATTTTGGAAAGTGATTTGCAAAGAAAAGTTTCCATGCCTAAGAAAGGTGGCTTTATATTTGACTTCATTTGTTGGTTCTACCTATCTTTGCGAATCAACGTTTTCAACTATGAATGCAATAAAAACCAAAAATCGTTCCCGCTTAACAGACGCTCACTTAACTTCCTGTTTGCGCATCGCAGTTACTTCGTTCACTCCCCAATGATAAACTTGTGGAGAATATGCAGTGTCAAACATCCACTCAAAAGCGTAAAACGCAATGGAAAATTCGAATTAAGTATGTAATATTCAATAAATAAATACATACAAACTTATTACAAAAATGTTTTATTTCTCTCTTCTAAATTCTACCTTACAGTCGACCGCAAGTATCTTCGAGCACAAGTAGATCTCACAGGTCAAAAGTTTGGCCACCCCTGGAATAAGCCCTACTAGATCTTTCCAATGGTCAGATCTTCTCTTTTTCTCGTCTATCTATTTCTTCCAATATTACAGTAGGGCTGATTCCGCAAAAAGATTCAGGCTCCCTGAAAGGTATTTCAGTCCCCCTCTTTGCTAGTTAATCTACTATTTCATTTCCATCTATTCCAGTGTGTCCTGGAATCCATAGTTAGGTGGCTATATTGTTCTCGCCTAGTTCATTAAGTTTGTCTAGGCATTCCCACACCATTTTGGAACTGATTACACAAGAGCTCGGTGCTTTAATGGCTGCTTGACTATCCGACATTATGATAATCCTTTGTCTTCTGTATCCTTTATCAATATTGAACTGAGCGCACTTTCTTATGGCGTGGATTTCCGCTTGAAAGATACTTGGGGTTTTCCCCAAGCTTTCAGAGTGTTTGGTTCCTGGCCCGAACACTCCTATCCCAGTTCCTTCTATTGCTTTTGAGCCGTCTGTGTACCATTGAATAGCATTCTTTCCAAGTCTGGTAATGGTATTTGGATCCCATTCCTTCTTGTTGCTTAATTTCTTTGAAAAGTTATACTTTTTCATCATACCGTCTTGTGGCATGTCCCAAGTTGTCTGATTTCTAAGAAGTGAGGAGGTGGTTTTTTTAATGATTCCTTCTCTACTTAGTTTGTATCTTGTTCTTTCTGCAACACTTTCCACCACCATATGTAGAGGGGTGAGGTTGATAATCACTTCCATGGCTGCCGTTGGGCATGTTCTCATTGCTCCTGTAATGCATATACAGGTCTTTGAATTTTGGAGAGGTTTTCTCTCGTCGTCAAAAGGCTAGTTCTACTACTCCATGCAATGGCCCATAAGTGTTATTTTTATAGTCATTGTTTTTTTTTTAAATTTCACACTTTCACATAGAACTAATCATACATTACAGCCTTTTTGGAGGCAAATTTCCAAGATTTTTTTGACATTTGACATTATTATTATTATATTTAATTTTTCTTAAGGTTGGATATTATCAAAACCTAGAATATTGAGCGTGAATAACCGTGAAAATTCGAAACATTTCTATATTTTTCATATTTTGCAAGCCTGAAACGGATTATTATTCAAAAAATTGTAGCAATTTTTTCAAAAAAGGCTATAATTTAATACTTGTGTGATGAAAAGTAACGTTAGGTACTCAAAAGTAACTGCATTAAGAATTCGTCTCCTACCTCTATCACCTTCTAAGTACCAACAAATAAAATGAATGTGTTTGAAAAAGCTCAAGACTGACGATGGTAATAGTTGCAATTCTTTCATTTAATTTGGGGAGCTCGGGTATGTTGCGTATGCAGTTCAAGATATTTTTATGATAATTCCTCGGCCATGTTTTCTTCTGTCAGGATCATAACGCATTTTTTAAACAGATGTTTAATTGTCATTTGTTTCTCGAAGAAGATTGATGTTATTACGAGGTTTCAATTTGGATGATGATTTTGGAAGGATTTTTTTATAGCAAATAAAAGATTTTTTTCCTATAGTGCATGTAGTTAAAATCCGTGAGATATATGGGCTCGTAAAGTTCGAGCAAAACATAAAATCTCTCAACTAATGAACATTCCTTCTTGTTATTCTTTTTGCTTCTTCTTGTATACCTACTTATAGCTCTTGCTATTTAACTTAACACCTTTACACCACGACTGAACTCAACTTTTGGATGATATAAAAAAGTCAACTTTTCAGTGAGACTTGTTTTTCGAAAATTTACATGGTTATGAATTAACAAGTGAATTCATATCAGGAGGGTTAAGAATAACATATCTTTTTCCATTATAACAATATTTATCTCGAAAAGTTATAAATATTTATGAAATTTAGTTTGGGGTCGTTCATTAATTACGTGAGGTGTTCTAGGGGGGAAGGGGGTCAAGCTAAATCTTTCCAAATCTCACTTATGGGGGAGGGGTATCTTGGCAAATATCACGTAATTATTTTTTTCGCAGAAAACGGTGTAAAGTTGCGTTTTAAAAAAAATTACGTTAATGTTCACAAATACTAGTCTTTGCTAGTCTTCAATAAAATTAGGTAATAGAACAAGTTTTTTTTCTCTCAATAATCCAACACGTTCACAGTCCAAATAAAAGTTTTATAGAATCTCGCGTGAGATTAGGGGAGGGGGAGGGAGTTGAGAAAAATCTCACGATATCTCACCAAGGGGTGAGTGGGGGTCGAAAAATTCTCAGAACCGCCTCACGTAATTAATGGACGCCCCCTTTCTAAAAATTTTTTAGATTTGAATTTATGCATGTGTGTTATATTATCACACAACTCAACCTACATACAGTACGTTTAATTTTTATTAAATTGGTAATACCAGAGATTTAAAGTTATTTTTCCTTTATTATACAGTGCTATTCAAAAAGTCCCCTCCACCACTCGTATCTTTTGAGCGGCTACACTTACATTAATAAAATTTGGAGGGTGAAAATAAAGTTTTGTAAACTTCTTTACGAATGGTAACAGGTGACGTAATAGTAATAGATGACGTCACAGTGCCACTCTGGCCAATAATTTCAAATAGGACCTTATGGCAAGTGATATCTCGTTTAAAAGGCATTGACATTGGCTACATAGCCATATTAATTTTTTCTGTAAGTTCCTTGTGGCATTACTTATTCTTTTTTCTCTTATTCTTTTGGGAATCAAACCACAATAATGTTTTTTATTTTTTATTTCGACGTTTCGGTAGCGTTCCAGCTACCGTTGTCAAGATTAACTAGTAATAAAATAATGTTTATAAGATGGTACGCTACTGATATCCATACCTGCGGTCGAGCACGCGTTTTCATAATTTTCGTTTCTTTCCATGGATCGTTGCAAACATTTTAAATTCCTTTTATTATTAGATACACCATGTTAGGTCTATCGCCATTTTTATATGTATATTTTAATATCTACCGTGTATGAAAAATCATTAATCAAAATAATTATTTATAATGAGAATATAATAACGCATAATTTTTAATTAATGCGTTTTAAATATTGATGCGTTCATTATCATTATTTAATAGACATTTTTATAATAATTTGCCAAGTAGTCTGTAAATACAAGACATTTTATCAAACTACTTTACATTATCCTGGCAGAAATGATCCTGCAAACAATGTATGGATTGTACGTTGTGTATTTGTATATTTTTTTCTCTTTATTGATACTAAAATCAAATATTTGTCGTCTGAATTCATATCAAAGATCGAAGTAAGGAACGTGAGACATGAAGTCTTTGTGAAACATTTTTATTTTGTTTGCACAAGAAATACGCCGCATAATTTTTTTATCTTGAAGTTGTATATAACAGTCAGTTTTTAAAGATAATTTTAAAACATTGTTGTCAAGTAGATAGATAGATTTTATGAGGTGGCTTTTCGCTTATTCCACTGCGACCTTTTCAGATCTACTGTGATCCTCTAAAGTCTAGATTACATTAAAAAATCTATAGGTGTGGAGACTGAACCTTTCATATAGCTCTCTGCTAATGGCTCTTCTTCGCTGCACATATCTTCGTTTGTCAATTCCATCAGCTTTAGATTCCTATTGAGCTTACAATGCCCCGTTGACAGACCCACTACAGCTTTGACAGTTTTTCTATCTTTGGCCATCAGATCTGCTGTAAATTTTGGCGAGTGTTCTACTATGAACTAATTCGCTTGCCTCTGTCCTGGTGAGTTCCGGAGATACAGTTCCTGGGAATAATAGTTCCTTGGATATCTAACTGTTTCTGGTTCACAATTCCTGTGTGACAAACAAGTACCTGTGGCACAAACAGTTCCTGATTAACACAAAGTTTCCTGAATACCGGCTCCTGTAGACAATCCGTAGTACCTATACATCGACAGTTACAAATCAACATCATCTTCATCTTCTACATCATCTTCATCATCGTCATTTTCAAACAAATTGTTTTTGTGCCAAGTATTTTTTTGTATTCGCTACTAACCTTTTTTTTTGTAAATTTCATGACTGTAATTATACAGTGCTATTCAAAAGTCCCCTCCCCCCTCGTATCTTTTGGAGGGTGAAAATAAAGTGTTGTAAACTTCTCTACGAATGGTAACAGGTGACGTAATAGTAATAGATGACGTCACAGTGCCACTCTGTCCAATAATTTTAAATAGGACCTTATGGCAAGTGATATCTCGTTTGACAGGCATTGACATTGGCTACATAGCAATATTAATTTTGTTTGGGTTTAAACTAACTTTAACGGATAAATTAAATAAATACCAAAATCATTGAAATTATTTTTTTTAATTTAACAAATATGTATCAACAATGGATTCTTATAGCAAGTGTTCGAAATGTGCTCCGTCTACTTCCTGACAGTAATACATCCTATTAGTAAACTCTTGTCGTACTCGTTCGAATGTATGTCAGCTGAAATTGCATTGCATTCTTCAATAATTATTTCTTTCGAAACGCCAATTCTATCTGGTGCCGTAGTATAAACCTTGGATTTCAAGTACCCCCATAGAAAAAAATCTAATGGTGTTAGATCTGGTGGCCGAGATGGCCATTCTATAGGACCTCGCCGGCCGATCCATCTACCTCGATATTCTTCATCCAGGTAACGTCTTACTGCACCATAATATTGTGCAGGAGCACCATCTTGTTGAAATGTTATTTCCAGATGACCGAATTCATCTGGATTATCTTCCAGAATTTCAAGAATTAACGGCTCAATTGCATTTTGTAACATCTCCAGATACACTTCATCGCTTAAATTTGAATTTAGGAAGACAGGACCAACTATGTGGTTTCCCAAAATACCTGCCCAAACATTGACTTTCTCTGGAAATTGGGTATGTTGTTCACGAAAGGTGTAAGGATTTGTGTCACTCCAATACCTTAAATTTCGTTTATTCACATTTCCATTGTGGCAAAAAGTACTTTCGTCACTAAAACAAATTGTTTTTGTGTAATGTGGGTTTTGACTGATTTTATTTGTCATAAATTGTCATACACAGAATTCGAGTCTTCTGTAGGGGTCGTCATCCTAAAGGTGGTGCACCATTTTTAACTTGTATGGATGAAATTTATTTTTAGCCAACACTCTCTGTACTGTACTTTAACTTACTTCACAGATAGACGCAACTTTAGTTGAAGAGAAAGTAGGGTTTACTACCATTTTAGCAACTATATCAATTTTTTTATCATCACTAAATGTTGGTCGACCAGATCGTTTGGCATCTTGCACACTACCTGTTGCTTCAAACTTGTGAAGAAGCTCCCTCAAATAAGTTCTCGAGATAGGGCGATCAGGGTATCTCTCATTAAATAAACGTTCCGCTTCATAGAAATTCTTCCTAGAATCACCAAACAAAATTAATATGGCTATGTAGCCAATGTCAATGCCTTTCAAACGAGATATTACTTGCCATAAGGTCCTATTTAAAATTATTGGCCAGAGTGGCACTGTGACGTCATCTATTACTATTACGTCACCTGTTACCATTCGTAGAGAAGTTTACAACACTTTATTTTCACCCTCCAAATCTTATCGAAGTGTAGCCGTTCAAAAGATACGAGGGGGGGAGAGGACTTTTGAATAGCACTGTATACATTTTGTTTTACTCAGTTAGTTTTATTTACTATACAGAAATGTCAAGTTTTTTTTTCCAATTAACAGATTTAAAGTTAGCTGACCTTCAAGTTTGATTTTCTTTCTAATTTTCTTTCAGGAAAGAAACTATATTTCCGATATTTGTGGGCGACCCACTTGTTGTCAAGTAGCAAAGTCGCCCTTTTTTCTGAAAATTATAATAAAAAAAATGTATTTTATTCTACTCTGTGAGTGCCCTTCCAGTATTTGTAGATACACTCTTTGTCCTCGTATTATTTTCTTGCTATTTTTGAACCTCCAACCTCTTGTGTCTCTTGGACGATCCGCAAAATGGTTCAGGTCCAGCTCAGATTATTCATTTCGAAACAATTCCCTCATTACCCGGCAACCACTGAAGTAAAAAGCAATTTTTGTGCAACTTGACGGTTTATTGACAGATTTTCTGCATTCCCATATGGATAGAGACTCAAATCAAATAGGCTGCCAGGAATTCTTCCATGTATTCGATTTTCTAGCATTTTACTTGGGACAGATTTACTAAAGACTTTTTGTTGTCTGCCCAAAGAATACACCAGCTTAACAAGAAGCGAAGCCCGACGCAATCTCTTTGATGTTTTGGTGACAAAAATGTATGACCTTGAGAGACCGATGTTGGCAGATAACTTATTAAAAACACAGAGAAAATGATCAAATTCTCAAATATCGGCGATATAATTGGTTGACAAGTATTTTATTATAAAAATGGCTCCTTTAGGACATGCGCATATAAAAAAAGGATCGGAAGCTTCGCTTCTTGTTAGCTGGTGTATTCTTTGGTCTGCCAATGCGATTTCGTGTGTTCTCATGAAATATTTAATGTATAGGCAACTCCGCGCTTAATTACTGAATATGTATTTTTAATTTGTGTAAACAATCTTGCACACAATGTTACATACTTCCGTTTTTGACATATAATAATTGCGTACATGATTTTATCTTGATTTACAAAATTAAGAAATTACCGTTTACATTTTAGAAAACGGAAGCGTAATATTTCGAAAATTGTTGATAATTTTTTTATTTTCTTTATTCTTAAATCTAATGAAAGAAGTTTATTTCTAACAATTTTATTATTAATTTTTTCGATAAAAAAATCCATTTCACTTCTGCGCTGCTGACTAGTGAGTTGTTACGCGATAGTAATATTTTCAGGACGACCGCAGGAGGTGAAACGAAAGAAGTGAAGAAGGAAGGTCACGGACGGTCGGTCTTCTTCTTGGACGTTCTATCGCATCATCTGGCTCTCGTACGGCCAGTTAGAACAACGTTGTCAAGTCAGTTTCGAATAATTTAAACTTCAGATTTTCCATCTTTCAAAGAACATTTCGTAATCCTTATTTCTCCTATATTTCCCATGTTTCATGTAATAGTTTTCAGCACATAATATTTTCGAAATAGAGCATCCCAAAGTTTCACTTGTTATCATACATCATACAATATAGACGTTGTAGTGAGGTCCAAAACGGCCAACTTTGGTGTGCTATATCTCAAAAACTATCTTGGAACTATGGACATTATTAAGAGTTGTTGGTAATCTAAATCAAACAAATCTGGTGAATCACATTAATATCTTTTTCTGGTATCTGGATTTTAACGAAATATTTTGGCAACATAGATCCTTCGTTACCTTGTCAGTGGTCATCAGCAGGATCGAGTAATATTCACGTACGCTGCATATTTGGATGATTATTTCTACTTTTATTATATACGTTGACCATTCCACATAACTCTACATCTACGGTCTGTTATGTTTGCATTTCTATCATTGTTTTTTTTTTCTAACCTTTTTTCAAGGATAATTTTCTCATATTATGTATGTATGTAGAGTAGGAGAGTCTCAGAAATTAGTAATTTCTTTAGTTATATTTCCCGGAGGTATTTTAGGATGTCTGCAGGCTCCAACTTAGGTTAATGTTCCTCTTCTATCCAGTAATATTCCAGGTGCTGTGCTCTAGGTTTCTGAATTGCTGTGCAGTTGGAAAGTATGTGGATGGTGTTTCTTCTTCCATGTCACAAAATCTGCGTTCTTCTTCCTCCACTATTTTGAGTTTTTTCTGGTGCCCAATCAGGCAAAGATTACAGAATAAAAATATAAGATGTTTCACTCCAGGGCGGTTTGATTCAAGTTGCTGTCCCAAACGGACGCCGCTCTCATAAATTATGTTTACGACTCGCTTTTGTTGTCAATAAGGAGACCGGTAGATACCAGATGAGTTCGAAAAGATTATTTTATTTTAAGCTATACAGGGGTAATTAGAGAAATATATATTTAAATTAATAGGATTCTTTATCACAAAGATTTATTTTTAAATGTTAATTATTTCGAAAAATGTTCGGGATATGAATTTGAAAAGGTAATGAAAAAATAAACTTGAATTTTTAAAATGAATCAATTTACAGATTTTATCCAGCATCTTAGTACTTTTGTGATACTTATTGATAATCTAGCAGATATTTATCACAAATTCAATTGAATATACTCATTAGCCACCAGAATAATAGGGCTACTAAATCTTAAATTTTGATCTTTAAATAACGCGTATTTTTTGTATTGACAAGGTTAAAACAGTAAAAAGAGAAGCAGCTGCAGGATAACTTTATTAAAAAATGTTATAAATGTTGTAAAATACTAAGTTTGGAGTTTGGTTTATGTGTTAAATTTAATTTAATCTATGTTCTAACACTCCTGTATGCTGATGATCTCGTTATCCTGGCTCATTCTGAAATTGATGTTGCAGAGAAACTGAAAATGTTGGAAAATTATACTGACACCAATCGTTTAACTGTTAATCTTAAGAAAACAAAAATTGTTAGGTTTTCTAAAAGTTGAATTCCAAAAACCGAACTACAAATTTTATTTTAAGAACGAGATCATAGAATTGAGTAATACATATACATATTTAGGTGTAACGTTTTCTTCCTCTGGCTTACTTATTCAGTGAAATGTCAACTGCAACTGTAAAAAAAGGTAAACAAGCCGTTGGCGCTCTCATTCCTGTGCGTTCTCATTCCTGTGATGTGTAAGGCAAAAATTGACATGTGGTACCCTAGAATCAAACTATTTGAATCTCTAGCGTTAAGCGTTATATTTAACAGTGTCTCTGTTTGGGGTCCTCGTTATTTGGATGCACTAGAAAGGGTGCAAATACATTTCCTAAAACGAATCCTTTTAGTAGCGGTTAATACTCCGGACTCTGTTATTCGGATAGAAACAGGAAGAGTTAAGTTGTCGTACAATGTTTTTAAAATGACAATAAATTGGTTACTAAAGATTCTTCAAATGGAAAAATTTCGTTATCCCAGACTTTGTTTCGAGCAACAGCTACGTATTGTGAATTCCGCTACCACAAAGTATAATTGGGCATCCCAAATCAAACAATGTTTTGTTGACGTTGAATCACTGCAGTTATGGAATCAATTATCTTATGGTCATCTAACAGCCCAAAAAAAACTACTATTTTCCAAATATCATACTTTCCTGCACCAATCCGATATTGCTACATCTTCAGCGTACCCTTTCATGGCTCTATATAATGCTTTCACCACAACACGTGAACCAAGCAATTATTTACTGTTGAAGTCTCCAATTCAGATCACTCGTACTTTAGCTCAACTCCGTACGGTTAATCAATTTAAAATGAAGTTCACATTAAACGGCATAACCTATAGTATAGATCCTACTTTAACATGTACTGTTTGTAACCTGGACGAGAAAGAAACTATTTTTCATATTTTGTTTGAGTGTCCGATATATACAGTTATGAAACAAAACATATCCTGTCTGCAAAATTTTGAAACATTAGTAAATGCTCTACAAAATATAAACCTATCTGAGGGAAAAACTATATGCTGCTACCTTTGGAATATTCTCAAATTGAGGTCATTTATACTCGATGAATAATGTATTTATTTCATTTTGTTTTTATTGTTTATTACAAACTGTCTTGTAAACTTGAAAAAAAAAATTTTTTTTGTATATTATCACACACTAACCTTGCTGTAAACATTGTTTTCTATAAGCAATAAAGTTATTATTATTATTATTATTATTATAATCTATTGTTTTTCAAATCTTTCAATATACATTTGAGAGTAAAATATATACGGACTTTGGTATAGAGACTGGCATAATATTTGAAAGGAAATTGATTACATGGATGATGAAAAGAAAATTTAGTAAATTCGTTCAAAAGGAACTGGCCAATTCCTCTTTGGTTACTTGTTTATATGATATCATTATTATAAAAATAAATCCGTAATTTTGTATAAGCAAATATTACAAAATATTTAGTGTTTAAGCTATTAAGATATTAAAGAGAAAAATATTAATATGACTTTTTGCTCATTTCAACAATTAATTAATAAATTTAAAAAATCTATACAACATAAATATAAAACACGAGCAACCAATTATAAACACCGTTCTAAAATAACAGCGCTCGACGGGCGACGTCCCGTATAATATGCCAAATTAAATGCAAGTAAGGACGTAGCGACGTACTGTACCATCCAAGTCACCAGCGGCATCGGTGCTTTACGCGATAACTTCGAACGAGTGAAACATCTTATATTTTTATTCTGTAATCTTCGATTCAGGCGACAATGTCCCGTTAGGATCCCTGTTAAAACTCTTAGCGCAGTTTTACTTTTACTTATGCATTCATTTGATCTCAACAGGTTGTAATCACCCAGAAGAGTCTTTGATTGTATAAGATCTACTAGACCTTTCCAATAGTCAGATCTTCTCTTTTTCCCGGCTTCACCTATTTCTTCCAATATTACATTATGGGACTGATTCCGCAAAAGGGTTCAGGCGCCCAGAAAGGTATTCCAGCCCCCTTCTTTCTTTCTATTCCAGTGTGTCCTGGAATCCATAGTATTGTTCTCGCCTAGTTCCTTGAGTTTCTCTAGGCATTCCCACACCATTTTGGAACTGATTACACAAGAGGTCAGTGCTTTAATGGCTGCTTGACTATATCATATACTCATATTATTTATTTTCTCCCCATACAC
>CAJUYH010000125.1:0-80845 GCA_910591685.1 Galerucella tenella | reverse complement strand
CTGAATCCATTTGACAATCCCTACATCCATTTTCAGCATTACCAACCTAATTGAACTTGTTTAAATAAATTAAATCAACATTTTTCAATATTTTCAAAAAGTTTCTGGACAAACCTACAATTTTGAGGGACTACTGAATCCATTTGACAATCCCTACATCCATTTTCGGCATAAACCAAAATGAACCTGTTGAAATAAGTTAAATCGACATTTTTCAATATTTTCTAAACATTTCTGGACAAATCTACAATTTTGAGGGTCTACTGAACCTATTTGACAACCCATACAGCCACAACTACTCCCATTTAAATTTTCAATCGAGCCATAAACACTATTATTTAGGTGCTTGGAACGAAGATGGTAAAGGTATCAGCATCTGGGACAATTTCACACACGTACACCCACAAGCTATAAGAGATAACAATAACGGAGACATTGCTTGTGACTCTTACCACAAGTTGAAAGAAGATGTAGCTCTACTAAAAGATTTAGGTGTTAACCACTATAGATTTTCTATAGCATGGACAAGAATCATTCCAAATGGTAACCCATATTTCATCCAATATCATTCATATTTGTTTTAAGAATATTTCTTCAAGGTTTTCGAGGTGAAGTTAATCAAAAAGGAATTGATTATTACAAAACTTTGATTAAGGAATTGAAGGACAATAACATAGAACCGTTGGTTACATTATATCATTGGGATTTACCGCAGTTTTTGCAAGACTTGGGAGGCTTCTTCAGTGACTCGTTGTCTGTTTGGTTTACAGAATACGCAAGGTAAAGTTTGGATTAGATAGTTACTGAGACCTGCAGGTTGAACCATAGTCCTTCCTTTGGAACTATTTCAATCAATAACATTCAACTAAGCATTTCTAAATATATTTTTCTAGGATTTGCTTTGATGCTTTTGGTGAAGATATTAAATACTGGGTAACTTTTAACGAACCCAGATCCATTTGCAATAATGGATATGGTAGTGGAAAATCAGCACCTGGTGTTTATAATCCCGGCATTGGAGAATATTTGTGTGTGCATAATCTTATAAAGGCACATGCTGCTGCATATCACGTGTATGATAAAGAATTTAGGCCAAAATATAACGGTGAGTGTAGGATTATTGATAATGTGTTTTACTGTGGGTATTGGAGTTTTGATCTACTTAAATGTTTCTTTTTGCTGCATCGGTTATACTATAAGACCCCTGCTGAGGTTTAATGTTATATCATCAGTCAGCGTCTCCTGGAGTTTTTTGACTAGGAATTTGCTATTTTCCGGTCTTGGCCCGTGTCTCCTGTACGAATAATGTCATTGCTCTTTAGGTAAAGTAACTTTGGTCCATAGCGTGAGCTTTTGCCAACCTAGAACAAACAGCTCTGAAGATGTTGAAGCAGCTAATCAAAATATTCTGTTTAATGTGAGTAGCAATTATATTCATCGATGTTATTATAGGAGTCTAAGCTCTTGTTAATTTTCAGTTGGGATGGTTAGCAGATCCGATCCATTTCGGAGATTATCCTGAAATAATGAAAACCCGAATCTCGATGCGTAGCGAAGCAGAAGGTTTTACAAAATCACGCTTACCTGAGTTCACAGAAGAAGAAAAAGAACTGAACAAAAACACTGCTGATTATTTTGCTATAAATTCTTACGATTCCTACTTTGGTTACGCTATCGAAGAGCCTCCGATTGTTTTACCACCAAGCTTAGACTACGATGTTGCGGTGGGAGTAACTTTTGACGGTGCAGGGGTATGTATGTATTTTGGAGTGACATTCACTGAGACCTAGAAGATCTATTGTGCCCCCTTATTTCTACTTCGTTTCTGAGGAGAGTCCAGTAAATGAAGGCGAAAAATACAGTCAATATGGGCATCTGGTCCAGCATTAAATTTTTTTTTAATTTGCAGGTGATAGTAGGTACATTTAATCCACAAAATGACAGGTTTCTGAAATTTGTCGGAGGGTCGGAAAATGGCTCTAGAGATCCCGAAAATCCGTTTTCCGCCGATATCTCCCGAACTACGATCCCTAGAGAATTTTTGTTCAGACAAAAAATGAAGAGCAGTTCATTACCTACAAAAGTTGTCCCCACAATTTTTTTCGTTACACCAATATTTTTTGCAAAAATGGTGGTTAAAAAGTTCGCAGTTTTCTGAAACTTAAAAACTGACGTTTCTAGTCCTCGGGTAACCGTTGTAACGTCTTCAGTCAGAGCTTGATCACAAATAAAACACACGGCGTACTAGAATCCTCTGCGACTTCCATTTTTCTACAGGAATGAACAATATTTATCAAATCATTAGATGTCGTTTCACCCACAACAATATTAATGATCTTAATTAAAAAATGAAACCTCACCGTGTGCTCCAAAAAAAAGAAGCTCAAGAATTTTCAATATTTCCCTGTTTTTTGTCAATAAAAATTTCAAAATTTATTATTTAATAATAACAATAAAATTAATAATGACTTAAATTTCACTTTTTACACTGGAATACTACCAATTTATTCTTGAAAAATCACGAAAGAGATAGTGTTCACATGTAAAATTGTCAGTTGTTGACAAACAATGCAGCAGAAAGCATCCACGTGTACACGCACTATAGCAGACACCGTCGACCACACTATAGATGGGTGGCGTGGCGGCGTGCGAGAATAAAATGTGGCATCCATTTCAACAAATTTAGAGACAAATTTCTTTTTAATGCATCAAATAAAATACTCGATACACATATCAAAGGAAAGTTCAGAATGTGACCTTTCATCGGGTATGATGCTTGACCGGAAGGAATTTTACTGTAAAGAGAAAAAACTCAGAAGAATAGCTGTCTTCCCTCAGAAAACTGGAAATTTCCCCGATTTTCCTGAAAACCCAGGGGTCTGGGCCAAAAAAATTATACCATCGGGCAAGAGGATATTCTAGCCTTTCTTCCAATATCAATTATAAGCGGGTTTGACAGTTAATCATCGAGAAATTCCCGATAAACCAGAGCGCTCGGGAAAACTCCAGATATCCACAAAAATCGCCTCTTGGAAAACACATTATTCAAAAAAATACGGGCGAATTATTGGTAGCATTGTTTCGGAATAAATAAAGTACCCACCAAAGAACCATTATCCAAAAGGATTGGCTGAAATAACTCTTAATAAAAATGATAAATCCATGGAAGCATTAAAAAAACCTAGCAAAGACGAATTTTGGCCTGGTTTTCCAATGACCCAGGAGCACAAATTGAGTGGATAAAAACACGCCTTAGTAGCCACAGATCCCTTCTTTCACCCGCACTTTGATTCATTAAAAAATATTGATTTTCACGCGAGTTATTAAAAAATTAGTAATTTACTTGGGGACGTCAAGCCCTCAGAGCGTGCTCTCTATAAACCGGCCTGGAGCTCAATTTTGGGTAGGCATTCGGGCCATTTATCTCGAAAACTATCCAATTTTTCGAAAAAATGCTAGGGAACATTTTTGTGGGTAAGGAACTGCTCTTTATTTTTCGTCTGAACAAAAATTCTCCAGTGCTCAAATATCGGCAGATATCGCGGGAAAACGGATTTTCTGGAATTTCAGAGCTATTTTCCCACCCTTACACAATGGTCAGGTACCTGACATTTTGGGAATTTAATGTGCCTACCATAACCTGCAAATTGAAAAAAAAATTGCTCTTGCTGGACCAATTGCCCATGTTGACACCTTCGTTTACTGGACTAGGAGAGTCTCAGAAACTAGTAGCTACTTTAGTCCTACTTCCCAGAGGAATTTTAGGGTGTCTGCAGGCTTCTACTTAGGTAAATGTTCCTCATCTATCCAGTAATCTCCCAGATGCTGTGCTCTAGGATTCTTAAGTGCTGTGCAGTTGGAAACTATGTGGATGGTGGTTTCTTCTTCCATGCCACAAAATCTTCTTCTTCCTTCACTATTTTGAGCTTTTTCAGGTGCCCATTCAGGCCACAATGTCCCGTTAGGATCCCTGTGAAAACTCTTAGCGCAGTTTTACTTCGACTTATGCATTCATTTGATCTCAACAGATTGTAGTCACCCAGAAGAGTCTTTGATTGTATAAGCCCTACTAGATCTTTCCAATGGTCAGATCTTCTCTTTTCCTCGGCTTTACCTATTTCTTCCAATATTACATTAGAGCTGATTCCGCAAAAGGGTTCAGGCCCCCAGAAAGGTATTTCAGTCCCCCTTTTTGCTAGTTCATCTGCTATTTCATTTCCTTCTATTCCAGTGTGTCCTGGAATCCATAGTAAGGTGACTTTATTGTTCTCGCCTAGTTCATTGAGAGCTCAGTGCTTTAATGGCTGCTTGATTATCCGACATTATGATAATCCTCTGTCTTCTGTATTCTTTATCAATATTGAACTGGGCACACTTTCTTATGGCGTGGATTTCCGCTTGAAAGATACTTGGGGTTTTTCCCAAGCTTTCAGAGTGTTTGGTTCCTGTCCCGAGCACTCCTATCCCAGTTCCTTCTATTGCATTGAGCCGTCTGTGTACCATTGAATGGCATTCTTTCCAAGTCTGGTAATGGTATTTGGATCCCATTCCTTCTTGTTGCTTAATTCCGTAACGAATTTCTTTGAAAAATTATACTTTTTCATCATACCGTCTTGTGGCATGTCCCAAGTTGTCCGATTTTTAAGAAGTGAGGAGGTGGTTTTTTCTATTGATTCCCTCTCTACTTAGTCTATATCTTGTTCTTTCTGCAACGCTTTCCACCACCATATGGTGCAGGTAATAAAATGAACTGTTTATTGCCAAGATCAGATAATTTTATTGTTTTTAAGGACGGTTCGTTTGGAATGGGGAAACTATTGCTTTGGATTAAAGACAGATATGGAGATCCTGATATGATAATCACTGAAAATGGTTTAATGACTCAAACCGAAACGTTAGAAGATGACGACAGGATAAGTGTGGTTAAAGTAAGTAGAAAATGTATAGAGGGGGTTGAAACGAATAAGAATTATTATTTTAGAACTGCTTGAGTAGATTTAGAGATGTTATGGATGAGGTTAAGTTGTTAGGGTACACTTTGTGGAGTGTAATGGATAATTTTGAGTGGGCACGTGGTTATACGTAAGTAAAATAGTTAAGACCAAAAAATAAGTGTATTTTTTTACATATTTCTGTTTTAGAGCAAAATATGGGATCTATCACGTTGATTTTAATGATCCAAATAGACCGAGAACTCCAAAAAAATCTGGAAATTGGTACAAAGAAGTTATTAGAACTCGATGTTTGACAGATAACTGTATTGATTAATATGAAGAAGAAATAAAAGTTTTAATTATAAAATTGTGCCGAAAAAACACTCAATTATCGTCTTTTTATAGATCACCTGTCAAAACTCTTACATTATCTTTATAATAAGTTAAAATTGAAATATATAAATCGTCCGAACGTATCATAATCCATAATAATCGCTTTATTGCACAAAATTACTTTCTATTCAGATAGACTTATGTAAATATGGTTTTATACCGTTAGATTTCGACTATTATGGATGTGGCATTACAATGGTGATGCATCTTTTCATTTCGTAATAAATAAATTAGGGCCATCATGCAAATCTAACAGCAACTGATCACCTGCCAACATATAAACGGCTTTACAAACAGTGGCGCATCATAACCATTTATAAATTGCACTATTGCATCAGTACAGTAATTTTTTATTAAATTAATGGAAGTTGGTACTAATGAGAGTGAGTGGGGATGTATTTGAAGGCGAGAACAATACTATATAGTCACTATAACAACAAACACTGGAAAACATAATAAAATAAATATTTAGGGGAGCTACTATACAACAAAGGTGATTTTAAAAACAACATCCTGGCGCCATCTACGAGGAAATATCTTAAGCAATATTCGGGAGAATGTAGACGCTTGAAATATTCACAGAATATTGAGTTATATTATTATAGATAATGGTACGGAGCCCTTCGTGCACGAGTCCAGCTGGCACTTAGGTTTGTGGTGAGTGGGTCTATATAAGGCCCTCCACTGCAACTGGCAAGAGTCTATTGTGGCTCCAGCTGGCATTTGTATTTTGGGGGGACATTCACTGAGACCTAAAAGATCTATGGTACCCCCTTAGTTTTATTTAGTTTCTGAGAAGAGTCTCAGAAGCTAGTAGTTCCTTTAGTCCTATTTCCCGGAGGAATTTTAGGATGTCTGCAGGTTTCAACTTAGGTAAATGCTCCTCTTCCATCCAGAAGTGGTTTATGCCAAATGTGTAGCCCTCCGCCTATGCTTCAACAAATACATACATTTCACCTATTATTATCAAGCTATTGGCATTGTCGACGATGCAGAATTTAAATAGAAACGTAGCTGACAGCAGAACATAGTTCTATGTCAAAATCTGCTGAAAGACAATGTCCGATCATTATTCAAAAATACCTCGGGAAGCAGTTCTTACATAAGGCAGAATGTTTTTTATTCCATTTAGTTATGGTGGGAGATTAAAACAATAAAGAGTGTAAATATTTTAAATTTTTGAATATATTTAGAGCAGGTTAATCAAAATGACTTGTAGTACGATCTTTTTAGTTATTATTGTGAATATTTTACTGATACAACTGTATTTTTTTATAGAACCCTTTTTTTATGTGAAGTCTGGAAGTTTCAGTTTTATCTCTTTCTTTCCCACTAATTATGTGCACGTTAAAAATACATTCCACAATTGGACACACTTTGAATAATTTCGTTTGACAAAAAATTATCGTTAAAATATTTATTTGCTTCAAGAAGTTGAGAAAATCCAAGACAAATCTGATGTAGGTACATCTTTGAAATTGCATTTTTAAAGAATAATAAAAATTGTGAGTCGCTGTTTATAATGATCGCTATAAATAGTAATTAAACAATAACAAATTTAATATAAACAGACCTTCTAGCTCGATTAATATTTATAAATATTAAAGTAATGAGGAACAAAGTTCTTGTTTGGAATTATAAGATATTTTGTAATAAAAATTAATTTCAGTTTGGGTAGAATAAAGTAAGGGTAGTGTCAGTGGCGGCTCGTGGTAAAATTTTTATTTTCAAATTAACTTGTGAGGGGGTTGTGCTCTTTCGATTTTATCGTTCTTTCTCCGTCCAACGTCTAGAAGGCTGGTGAAGTAAGTTGTGCTACATTTTTCTTGTTATATATAAGAATGTTATATTTGTTTTCAAGCGATGTGTTAGTAAATAAAAAGCATCAAATATCAATAAAAACCGATATTTGGAAGTTCGGTGTTTGAAAGAGCTCGCAGAGCAAGTTCGTATACTAATTATAAACAAGAATCTATTTTTATTTGAACACCTTATTGTACTTTATCAAAAAATCCTTCTAAAAAAAGAGATATTCAATTTGTGTTTCGTTTAGGCGGATAAATTTGATAGAATTAATTATTTTTTTTTGGTTAGTGGTTTGAATAAGACGCAGGTAAAATAATGCAATCAACAACCAAAAAAAAAGATATACGATGGCCGTATTCACGGTCATTTCCAGAAGATGGTCGATTAAAGTCAAAGAACAACCGAAATAGAAAACAATTAAATAAAAAGGAAATAGCCAAGGTTGATGGATTCATCAAAATTATTTATACAAAGAAAGATTTATTTATCAATTGTTGGTTTCTTTGCCTACGTAATTTGGTTTAATGTAATTTCGGATGAGCGTTGAGGCATATAATTATTTCTTTCGACAATAAATACACATTTTTGTGTTTCAATATAATTTTCAACGCTGACAGTAGGTTCCGTCAAAAAAATGAGTTAAATACGAAAAATGGAACTGAAATATATAAAAATTCAATCCCATTTGAACAAAATTTATTTAATAATTTCTACTTAAATATACAACGCTGCTAAAAAGTCTCGCACAAAGGGATTATCTTTGGAACGGATGAAGGGAAAGTTATGAAATTCTAGGATAATGAATGAGACTCTTTTTTTTTATTCCAAAAACATTTACTTACCCCGCATCAACTTCTATGAGTTATTTTATAATAATAGATACAATTTTACAATTTCATTGTATAAGAATGAAAGGTATAAATAATTATAGCAGTTTTTCTAAATTTTTGATTTTAGTTTATTGTCTCTTGGATAGCCAAGGACTTCATTTTCATTTGATGAAAGTATACTTTTTAGGTTGGATCTTAATTTGTAAGTTTTTCTTGCTGTGTCATACATTGGACATTCCAGTAAGATCACTGTGTGACAATTTTGACAGGTGGGTGCGGGTTCTTTTTTCATGAGGTGTTGGTGTGTTAAGTGTGTGTGCCCGATACGCAGTCTATTCAGTATAACTTGGTCTCTTCTTTTGTAGGAAGTAGGGAGAACTGTTGTAACTTGTGGTTTGATTTCTTTTAATTTGTCATTTGTTTTATGCCAAATAGACTGCCATTGTTGATCTATCAACGTTTTGATTGGGGTTTTGTGATCCATATGTGGATATTTTTCTAGCATAGGTGCATTTATAGTTGGATATTGACAAGCTAGGCGGTCAACTTCTTCATTCCCTGGTATTGCCATATGTGACGGTACCCATAGTAAGGATATATTCTTACCATTTTATTGTAATTCATACAGTCTTGTCCTAATTTGTTGTTGAATGGGATGTGTTGGATACAATTCCTTCGAATTTGACAATGCGCTTAAAGAATCAGAGATTATTAAAAATGAACTACTTTCGTTTTCTATGCATAATTTAAGAGCAATATAGCAACTGTCTCTCCTGTGTAAATACTGCATTTTTGTGGTAATCGAATGACAAATCTGTTGTTTTCGCAAATATACGCTGCTGTGTTTCTTGTTTCTGTTTTCGAGGCATCGGTAAAAATAAGAGAGGTGTTAGAAAATTCGGATATTATATGTTTGAAGGATTGCTGAATTATGGATGGACGATGAGATGATGAGACTCTATTCTGCATATTTTAAAACGAATGTCAAATGTTTTTGACGTCAGCGTTTAGCTTACGGCCGTCCTCTTGAACTTTTTAAAATGACAACCTAGGTCGTGTGACCCATCACAAAAAAGCTAAATTTTTTCTCTTTCCAAAAATAATCCCAATGTATCACTTTACTACTAAATGTCCTATAAAATATCGTTTTCATTTTTCTAAATTAAAGTGTACCGTACCTACTAATGATTTGGACTTGTAGGTTTTTAAAATAAAACAAAAAACAATATTAGGCATTAAAAACGTCAACCACATCATTAGTTCATTATTTATCAGAAAAACAACGCATCCAAATCATAATGTTAGTTGGATATGCTGAATGAAGTATTTGCAACTTAAATAATTGTCTAGTTTATAAATTTCTGTAACACGCAGTTTTGATTAAAATTTTAATTTTAATATTTTTGTTAAATTTCTATCATAATATCCGAGTCAAGTTATACATTGAGATTATTTTTGGAAAGAGAAAAAATAAGCTTTTTTCTACTAACGTGCGGAAAGTGAATCTTTTCCGCACTAAAAAGCGTGCGGAAAGAGTCACTTTTCCGCACTAGTGCGGAAAGTAAATTTATTGACATTTGAGGAATATACTGACATTTGAATATTCAAAATATGTATTTTGTATATCCAAGTTTACCAAATGACTGAAAAATTAAGAAATTTATTAGAATTCTGCTATAATTTTCAATAAAGAGGAACGCGTACGCTTCAATAATTTTTCAACGAACAGAGACTTGGGTGTACATATGCGTATACACACTGGTGAAAAACCATTTGAATGTGAAATTTGTTTAAAATCTTTTTTATATCAACTTTTGGATTTTTTTTCCGCACGCTAGAAGAAAAAATACTGTACCTAACACGTGCGTAAAGTGACTTTTCCGCACGCGATTGCTGGCCGAACTCCGCTAAAGCGTCGTTCGGCCATCTGCAATAGCGTGCGGAAAAGTATCACTTTCCGCACTAGTTAGGTAAACTACTATTTTGTGATGGGTCACACGACCTAGGTTCTTGAAAATTGAAAAAATTCAAGATGGCGGCCGTACGCTGAACGCTGACGTCAGAAACATTTGACATTTGCTCTATAATATACAGAATAGAGTCTCATTATACTCTATTTCTTAATGTCTGACAGCACAGTAGCCTCATTAAATATTCAAATAGAAATTTATCTTTTACAGAGTGATCCTAAGAATTTTACAAGTGAATACTAAAATTCTAATGCAAAACAAGTAGGTGTTTGTAGTGGTTATCTATACATCCCTGTTTCAGCTCAAAATACAATATGGTAATAAAACAGAACAATGCCAGATAAAAGATAAATATTGCGGCAGTGGCGGAGATTACGATATTAGTTTATTCTGCTTATTATTTTCATTTTTATTAAATTAAATTAATTAAAGAAAATATAGTTTAATTTTCATAATTCAAATTTATTGACAATGAATTAATGTATGTCAAGTAAAGTAAACATACCATTTATAGGAAATATAAAATTCAATCTATAGTATCATCCTCTTCGCTGGCCATACAAGAATCATCCGAAGACTCATCGAGAGAGATCACTATCGGTTCTATAGTTTGTTCTATGAGGTTATCTAAAACCCACATTTTGTCTTCCTCTTTAATTACATGATTCACAGCATCTCTCCAGTTCTCTTCAGTTATTGTTGTCAATGATTACTTCATTAGTTCACGAACATCTTTCAATTTAAATGTTTTATTATGTCTAGCTACATAACCTTTCATTTGGGCCCATATTAACTCTATCGCATTTAATTCACAAGGGTATGGCGGCAAACGAAGCACTGTTATCCCACGATTCTTGGCTATTTCATCAATAAAAAACTTTTTGAATTGTAGCTTGTGATCTGAAGCAACCTTTAAAAGTTCTTTTTTCAACATATCATCTTCAAATGGTATATCTTTTACGATTAACCAGTTTCTAATATAAGCTTTTCTCCAAGAGGTAGATTTTCTGTTAATCGCGAATGATAAGTGGCATTGTCCATAACGATTACAGCATTATTTGGAATTAATTCTTCCATTTGTGTAAAATACTCTTCAAAAACATCTGCAGTCATTTCTTCATGATAGTCTTTGGTTGATGTTGACTGAAACTCCAGTAAACCACCTTCAACGAACCCTTGATTGCATCCAATATGCGTTATTATTAGTCAAGTCAAGTCAAGTGGTTTTCTTCCAGTTGTCTTTTTAGGTGCAGATATATTTCCATTTTTCCTCTCCCTTAGAAGCCTGTAAATAGTAGATTCACTAACTCCTGTCATATTGGAACATGTCGAAACTATATTTCTAACAATAGCAGCCGGCATTTGATGAACAACAGCATCATGCACATTTAACACTACAGTCTTCGTTTGTAAGCTAAGCACGCTCTTACACTTTACTGGGGTGAAACTTGAAGACATTTTTCACAACACAGTTAACACTTATGGAACGTAAGCGACTCTGAGCAAAACAAATTATACAAATTTGGGCGAAACCAAGTTTCATCGTATATACCTGCAAAATTTCTAAGTAGTCATTAGGACAATCCCTAGTAGGACCCTATTGTAATGTTTCTTGGAAATTATCAAGTTGTTTTAACTAACCGAATTTAGATTCATATTACCTTTATATATCAGATCGGGTATAAAATTAAATAGTAAATAAATTCCTTAGATGAACGGTAACGCTTATGGTTTACTACCTGACTAGCATCTGTGACCTTTTCGCGTGCTGTCAGACAATAAGAAACAGACTATAATCGTCCTAGAATTTCATAACTTTCCCTTCATCCGTTTCAAAGATAATCCCTTGTTGCCAGACTTTTCAGCAACGCTGTATAAAGACTCTTCTCAATAGGAATGAGTTCGAATGGAAAGATGGAAAGATCGTGGAGGGCATAGAGGCCGCTTTACATGGAGCAATACATTTGCTCTTCAAAAAGTATGGTTCTAAAACTTTGTAAAGCGTTATACCTAATAGTATTCAACTATTATCTTTAGTGTTATTGAAATGAGAAACATTTTTTAATTACCTTGTGGGTTTTAAAAAATGACCATGTCACCTCACCACATTTGGAGTCTTACAACACTCGCTTTTACTGTTTAGCGATCATATCCGCCTTCTAATATTAATTCTGCATCTTATTCATACTCCAACATTGTGAAATATTGCGGGTGATTTAATTTTCTTTATAAATAAAAAACTGTTCAATAGAAAGTTTCGTCAATTACCTATATTAAAAACCCACAAATTCCTTATTAATGATGATTGGTATATTAATATTTATTTTGTGCGGTTGTTGTTTTAGAAAATCTGTAATTAATAAGTATAGTGATGACAATAGAAGTTGTTGTTAGATACACGTTTTAAGATATATTGAATATCAGGAGGGTATTGATATTTTGAGAATAAGCAATGAATGTATTTTTTCACTATACTAGTTTGATAGGTGAAATTATTGCTTCTTCTAGCCAACTGAGAAGTTGAATTTCTCTATTAGTGGTCAATAATGGACAAACTCAAATATTTTGAGAATTCAGAGATAGTACCTCTGTACAGAAAGTACGAAGAGTAATAAACCCTAATTAAGTATGCAAAACCTTTACAGGGAGCACCATGAAATTTTTGATAAATCTCTTACTTTAAATTACATTTCATCCGTAAATCGAGCCGTAAATCTAAAAACCAGGTAGATCGACCCCGTACTTGTTTCAGTTGTAGCAAAGTTTAGGGTTTCTTCATTGTTAAAGGATTAGCAGATAAGCAATAACGCAATGCAGTGGTGTGTATTTTGGGAAAAAAATACGTTTTAAATTATAATATAATAAAAAATGAAAAGAAATAATTATTGGAATACATTTATTACTTACATTTTATTCTATATCCGACTCGGAAGAGGAAGAATCGTTGTTGACATTAATAATAATAGGGTCGATTAAATCATCACAAATATTGTCAATTTTCAACATATTTGCCTCTACTTTGATAACATGCTCGATACAGTTTGTCCAATTTTCCTTACTAACATGACTTACAGCACTCTCAAACAATTTCACAACATCGTTTATTTTAAAAGTAGTATTTTTTTTCCAACTTCCCCCTTTACCTGAGCCCATATTAATTCTATGGGATTAAGTTCACAATGATAAGGGGGAAATCGAAGAACTGATATGCCACGAGAAGAAGCCATTTCTTCTACAATGTAGGTTTTGTATTTATTCTTGTTCATTTTTGCAATTCTGTAAAGTTCTTTCCTTAGTGGATCTTTTGGAAACTTAATATTTTTCGAAATAAGCCACTCCAAAAGCTCTGCTTTACGCCAACGACTTGTGGGCAATGCTCCTCGTAACCGTGAATGGTAACTTGCGTTGTCCATAACAATAACAGCCCCTTTTGGAATCAGATCCAACATTTGAACAAACCATTCCTCGAAGACATCCCCATTCATATCTTCGTGATAGTCCCCCGTGCGTTTTGAAATAAAAGTTAATAATCCGCCATCAACAAAACCTTCAGAACTTCCAACATGGACAATGATAAGTCTTTTTCCTTTTCCAGATGGTGGCTGCAAACCTAACGACAAACCTTCCACGAATGCCTGCCTTCCGCTTTTAATGTTTTCATCTTGCCAAGATTTGGAAACTGTATATCCAGCATTTATACACACATATATACAAAAATATATAAAATAATTATTGTTACAGATTGGTTTGTTTTCTATTATGAATAAACTGTGTTGCCTTTTTTTATCAAACTTACTAAAATTTATGTACCTCTATCACTTTTTTTTATTAAAATTAGTACATCCCGTTACCTCTGACCTAAATCGTATATTCTTTAGCATAGCTGCAACTCATTCGTTCAATACAAAATGTACCTTACGGTATACCCTCTTAAAATATATTTTGGTACGTCTATGAAATCTACTTAAATGAATGATTTATTACTCCTCGTACTTTCTGTACAGACTATAGTTCAACAAAAACTTGTGCAACATAATTTTGTATACCCAGGAGATTGTGGGGGGGGGAAGATATTTATAAACCTCGCACCTTATCTTGGTGTTACTATTGTTTATACCCAAATGGGTAATAATTTGGGTGATTGATATGATATTTCACAATTATTACAAAAGAAAACGTATTTTCTAACCTAAAAATAATAATCTCTCTTCTATCACATTTTATTGAGTGTAGTTTATATGCAAAATTAGTTCATACTGTGACATTTATCTCAAACAAACACTTTTTGCAAACTGGTTAATTAATTTATAGCTAAAACTTTATGATTCAACTATGCATAATATTAAATAACTTTTAATGTCAACGTGGGCGTTGAATTTGGAATTATCCTCAAGCGACTAGCTTTGTAATAATTTTCAAAACCCACGTAAAAATTTATTTCGGCATATTCCGAGTGGGAGGATTTTAAAAGTGAGAGTTTTATAAAATTCGTAAGAATGAGCCATGCTTGAAGTGTAGTTAGTTTTACTTTTGGGGGCATCTGGATGAGGTTTTCAGTGGATATGTTTTCGATTTACACCTCAACTTGAGTAAAAATGCAAATA
This sequence comes from Galerucella tenella, assembly GCA_910591685.1. NCBI lineage: Eukaryota > Metazoa > Arthropoda > Insecta > Coleoptera > Chrysomelidae > Galerucella > Galerucella tenella. The sequence continues at coordinate 66,308 of CAJUYH010000125.1, read as the reverse complement.
GTAGTGTACCCCTATGAATTATTATTTAAAAAAAATTCCAATCAACTTTTATGATTTCTAAATAAGTTACTACCTAGTCTCGAAGAGTATTACGAATAGCGAAGCCCACGCAAATCCACTCTGATTGGCTCAGCATGCAATATTTTCTTCTTCTGACACAAAGAGAAAACTAGACGTTTCTCGTGCTTATATTACTTATCTTCTTCTTTTTTACGTCTTTCCAATTCGAACGGTTTTACTATTATCAGATGTGTATAAATTTATCCAATTGAAAAGACATTGGTAATACAAATTCTTAGAGTGATGTTTATCAGGCTGTAAGTAAATTAAGAAAGTGATTGGCGAATACTGCTCTACAGCATGCCTTTTTCCATATATGTATTACCATTAAAGTATATAATGCGGTTATTTCATAGAATACCTAGTTATTCCATGGAATGTCCGTTAAAGTGTGTAATATGTTATCAATTTGACCAATTTGTCACTACAGTGACAAAGACAAAATATCTGTTCTCTTAGGAATCTTCACTCCCTCAGTCAAGAATACAGCCCCTGGAATATGTGGGAAGTATAAAAAGCGGTAGTGACTTTTTCGACTATTCAATGACAGTTCTAGATAATTCCAGATGTCTGTCTTCTTCTTTTTCTTTAAGAAGTTCTACATATATACAAAATAATGGATGGCTATTACGACACTGTTATTTTTAAAAGTGATTTTGATTCCAGTTTTCACACACACACACAGTCACAAGCTAACAAAAAGAAAATAATTTAAAATCTGCTGAACGTGCATCTTCATACAAGGTGAACCTGCTGCTATGATCTTTATTTTTAGAATTTACGGGTGTAGAAAATAGTCTGGCCGCTTATTTTCCATGTACCTAAATATATCCGATTGAATTTTTTTTTATAAGATTCATATCAACCCTAAGGATGCATATTTAGACATATTTAGTAATTGGTAGGGATAGTTTTATAGAAATCTCTTGCTCTTTCTGGGAGAAAAAATGTAACCTTCTTTTTGAATATGTTGATATTAATGTAATGGTGAAATTTCCAGTTTTTTGTATAGCCTTGATCTGTAGATTTATAATTTCCAACGATATATTACTTTTGTTTTTAAAACATTACAAAACAACCTGTACAATAACAAAGCTCAATAAGCATGAACATCACTTTTTCCTATACTAAAACCGAATCAAGCTTGTTTTCTTTGTAGACGCTTCTTCTTCTTAAGTAAAAAAAAATTAAACTGAAGGGATTCCACAAATGTGTGATATTTTTAAACTTTGTTACCATCATTATAATGGTACAACTGACGACGGTATGCTGTGGTACGACCTTGGTTCGAAGACAAGGCTCCACCGACGAAATATTTAATGATAATGAACGACCTACTGTTTTTTTTTTTCTCTCTTGATTCTGCACTCATACCGTTGTTTCTGCGAGGAACTATAGGTACTTATTGATATACGAGGAAAACTTTATTGTTATTTCGATTTTTTTCAAATAATCTTGGCTAACAAGTTGAATTATGTTGCAGCCACTTTATATAGTACTTCAATAGTTTCTTCGGACCCTTGTATCTGTAGAGTAGGGAAGGTAGGCTCACAGCAATTAGGCCACATGTGAAACATTGTACATCCTCCCGAGGAGTTGTGCTACTAAGTCATCGACCATCCTGTCCTTCCAAGGAGACATCTCCTTTATATCTGCAGGTATAGGCCAAGATTCACCGAACACACACTCTCTTATTGACGATAACTCCGTATACCTGCCTGACAGTTTCATCTTCCTGTTCACACATCCTGCATAGAGGTGTGTCCACTAGCACCATAGTATGTAGGTGTTTCTATAGTTGACAGTGGCGTCAGAAATCCTACTGTTAAACGTAGGTTTTTCCTGGTCATCGCCAAATATTTCTTCGGCGCTAGCTTCTCAGGGTCGCCCAGGGTGATCCTAGCAAGACTGCATCCTTTTATTCCATCCCATCTTTTAAGGGATTGAGCTAGTTCAGCAATTGTCGAAGTCGTTAGGCCGTAGGTGTCACTGGGTCCTAAAATTTTTAGTCCAGCCGCTTCCCTGGCTAAAGAATCGGCAATGCAATTACCTTTACTCCTGGCGTGCCCTTTAACCCCTAACATTATCAGAAAGGAAGATTCAAGTTTAAATAGAACTTATTTTGACATAAAGAGCTCATGCCAATAGAGAGTAGCTCTAGACAAAGTCAGGAGTTAGCCAGGAGTTTACCAATGAAAACCTCAACATGAAGATCCTGTTTTGATGTCTGTTAATTGTCCTTAAGCTTATACAATATTTTGAATGCATCTTCGTAAAAAGTCAATATTTGTATGTTTTAAAAAAGAAGACCTTCAATATTTAATGATGGACAAATAAAATTGCAGTATCCTTGCTTGACAATTAAAGTATTAATTTTATATTTGAACATTTCTGGTCGATAAGCGGAAGATCATTATTTAAATAGAAAAATATTGAGTAGATTTTTGTCTAGCAAGGACCTTTAAGTGTTTATCGATATTAAAAAACATCGTTATTAATTAACTGATAATTTTAAAGAAGAAAATTGCGATTGTAACCTTAAATAATACGGGGGTCAGACTAAATTGAAGGTAATGAAGCCAACTGGTGAGTAGGTGAAGTTAAAGTGAAATATTTGGTCTGGTTTTTCATCAAAAATTTATTAATAGTTAGGGAGGCCCCAAGGAAGCTCCCTTTAAAAAAACTGACGATTTCGGCGTGACGATAAGTTACGACAAATTTTTGAAAATGCAAAAAAAAATTCTTTTGAAATACTAGAGCGCGTCAGATTTCCATAGGGGAGATTTACCTCGGTATTCTGAAAGCATATTTTCTTAATTTGACAAAAATGTTGGTGGGTTCTCTTAATCTGACCGAAAAAGGTCTGTATTACATGTTTATGGGACATTCCTCTTTTTTGCTTCAATTCTTCACTCCGTTTTGCTTACGGCACGTACAAAAAAGGATTTGAGGATCAACAGGCTATTGAATAATATAAATAAATGAAACTGTACATGTTAATAATACTTTTGTATACAGATAGGCGTAACTTTTTCCGGGTCCACGAAAATTGTCGAAAAGCTTTAGGAAAAAAAATTTGAGATATAATAAAAGTTACATAATTTAATCATCGTTGTTCCATGTCAATTTTTTTAACACCCTCCGTTTTCGAGATATATTAAAAAAAACGGGAGTTTAAGTTTTCATGATGCTTTAAGTCCAAAAGTTTTAACTTTGGACAAAAATGTAAAATGAAATTACCTTCTTTTTTATTTAAACTTTTTTTGTAAAATGTATCGGACTTATATGCCGCAACTATAAGTCCAAAATAATAATAGAAACTCCCAAAATAGATCAAGAATAGCTATTAGAGGCTGCAGAGGACCAGCACTACAAAATAAGCTCTTAGTAAGGCACTTAAAGGAGCTATAACCTTACTAAAAATAAGTTTGAGGATCATTACAGGATAAGCATGAGGAAAACAGTATTAAATAACAAGAATTAACTTATTTAACGGAAGATAGGAGTAGAGTAGCTAATATCCCGAATTTGATTAACATAAAAAGGATAATTAATCTTCATAAATCAGTTTAAGCAGCTCGAAACTGCAAATATTTCGCCGGTACGTTTCAACTTATTTTCTACACGTTAAAGAAATGTTACTAATTCCAATTTCAATTTTTACACAACGTTTGAAGCATTCCATATTTTCTACGGTGCATTTTACCATGTTAAGTACGTCAAAATATGGAGATAAATCGTGCAAAGAACTCACTTTATGATTGAGAAAGAAACAGTAGGAGGTAGTAGAGATAGTATGGTGGTTTTGCCCAGGGTCGTGCGGTGATATTTTTCAGGGTGATGCAGGCCTCCCAACTGCCGCCCCTTATTTTGTTAAAGTTTAAGTTTTAAATAAAAAAAAAGCCATAAAATTTTTTTCGCTCTCCAAATGCCGCTCTTTTGTAATGCCGCCTGATGCAGTCGCCTCCCTGCTTCATAGTACCGCACGGCCCTGGTTTTCCATATCAAATTATTCATGGTATATTTAGAAAAAAAAGAGTTGTACGATATCTAGTATTGATATCTAGTTAGCCTAGACCAGTTCCTTTACGGGAAAAACTAGAACACCCCCCTTATTCACCAGATTAGGCTCCGTCCGAATATCATCTCTTTCCTCAACTAAAGAAAAGGTTTTTAAGGTCGCAAATTTTCTTCTACTCTCTTTGGATCTATATTTATGCATAGGCAAATCCAATAAACTAGGCGAGAGTAATATAATCATCTAACAGTGGATTCCAGGACACACTGAAATAAAAGAAAATGGAATAGCAAATGGTCTAGTAAAGAAGGGGACCTTTTGGGAACCGTAACCTTGTGAATATGTGTATTAAAGAAACTCCAAGTTTAATTATAGACACCAGGCTCTTAATCGGAAGTTTCGCTACAAGCTACAAGCTCGTGAAACTTATGGTATTTAGATCGTAAAAACCAGATGACCTGAACAAGCACCTAACACAAAACTAGAAGGACTACATATTTGTGATAAGTAACAAAAACTAGATTTCCTTAAAAAATTAGAAGACACTTAGGAGACTCGCAATATGAAGTCGTCAATGAACAGATAAATCTAGGAAGGTCTATTTAATTGATAATCAATATTTTTAGATCTATTTTGGTCTCCAGGCTCTGAGACGACTTTCCCCAGTAATTAAGAAGAAGAAAAGAGCGCAATAAATATTTTAGGTCCCAGTGAATGTCCCCTACAATATATACAACATGTCCCATGTGAAATAATAGAAGCTAGGAAGAAATTAAAATTTTTTTTTGAACTGCTAGGTTAAGAGTAAGATGTTAGGGGCTATTCTACGTTTGAGATGGTTTAAAAAAATATTTGCTCTTTCAAATTACAATTGGTTTTGTACTTTTTTGAATTTTTCGATCTATATTACTCCCGGTACACTGGGTCGACTGGGTGGATACCTTAAAAAGCTTAAATTGCGAAGCAAAAAGAATGTAGAATTAAAGTAGAAATCGGGATGCATTGTTGAACAGAACCCTTGGGATTACTGGATAAAACTTGAAATGAAGCCAGTTGATATTCTAGATATATTGTCTTAAGGGATACTTTATATATGATTTAAATTCATCCTCTAAACCAATTTTCTCGTTAACGTGAAAAATTTCAAACACTCCTCAAACTATTTTTCGCATTCAAATAACTGGACTAAATATATAATAACAGCCATTAGAGAAGTAACGTTATATGAAGCATCATCTGGAGTGCTCGGCATGAGATTATCACCATTTTCTTATCTTAGAGTTATTAGTTTATTTGGCATTGATTGTACAATTAATGGCGTGTTGGGCTTTTTGCTGCGATCAGCACCCGCGAGATGAAGAAATATAATTGAGGTAGGTCTTCAAAACAACTAGTGAGGTAATTATTAATAAACTTACTTTGAAAAAGGAAGAAATGCTTATACGACAGAGATTTTAAGTTGTAATTAACATACTTGGTACTTACTGTGCACTTTTTGTACATTCAGATACAGTTTATGAGAGGTAGTAACAAGGGAGTGAACAGAGAGGAGTCAAATAATTCAGGAGATAAAATTATGATGGGTCTTTCTTCTGTCCAGCCCCTTCCAAGATAGATGTCACCCTCAAAAGACACAGTAAATTTATTAGTCAGAAATCACAAGAATTTAGTTCTGGAAAACGAGGAGACCAGGGTTAGGGGCACACCTCTAGCATCAATAATTATGTATTGAAATATGTTTAAATTCTTAAGGAAGAATTTGTTATTCACGGATATTCAACCATACTTACAAAGTACTTATAATTGGTCAAGACTATTCATACACTCTTATAAATATTGCTTAATAATATATAATGTTAATAATTATGGTGAATCAAGAATCAATTGATTTTATTGCTGGTTAAACAATATTAGATGACAAGACAATTTTTGTAGGTACATCGTTTAGCCTTTCTTTTATAAAAATGTCTTCCAAGGTTTTGATAATATATAGTTGTACTTAAAAATACCAAAAAAGATTATCCGAATAAATTTTAAAATTTCTATGAATTAATAACGATGTAAAAACACTTGAAGCTAGTTGTACACAAAATTTTTGGACGCACACGGACTGAATTCTGATTTCTATTTTACATATTTTTATTGGAAAAAGGTATGAAAAAAATTATATCTAACATCTTTCATACATTTTCAATATATACACTTTGTTCGTTAAATATTAATCTTTATATCACATGACTATCAAATTTTATTTTGAAAAAATAAAGAAGATTCCTACCCGAATCTATGAAAATTGCTATTTTCGCTTATAATACAAAAAATCATTCAATCCAAAAATGTATGTGAAATAATTAATTTTGTAATTATATATTCTTGATCTTAGAAGTTTCCCCAACATTTCTACGCAAACCCCATTAAAATTACTGCAGTTTTATCAAAGTTACAGTATTTAATATATATATTTTCTTGTAAATTCAAGATTCCAAAAATTTACAAAATAATGAAAAGTGCCGTATTTCGTATTTAGGAAAAATTAATTATCCGTGAATTTTATCTATGGAACAGACCTCCTAAATAATAGTTTCCATCCTTCGAAAAATTGTTTCAATTAATATATTTTTTATTGAGATACTTAGTTTTCTATTAAAATATAATATTTGTATTATATATGAGTAATTTGCTAAAAATGATTATGTGCTAAGACAAGATAAAACGGCCATCTTAAAGCCGACACTTTCCTCTTCAAAACGACGTATTACAATTATTCATATCTATCTAAATAATCCGGAAAGGGTGAGGTCTGCCCAACAAATTTTTAATAAATATAAATAAAAAAAATTGTTGTTAAAAATATCTTTGAGGAAAACTATAAGTAGATTATTCTTTTTATAATAACCACTTTGTATATACGATGATGCTATTTACATTGACATTTAACATTATCCTAAATGACAATTAATGAAAAAACAAAATTTTCAAAGTCATAAGTGGAAGATATAATAAATTAATAGTGAAAATTGATTTATGGAGATGATCTCACGCGTTGATAAAATTTCTTAAGAAATCTGATCGAGGAGGTGAAAATTGTTTATATTTGATTAATGTTCATCAAAAGATCTTCGTTAACAATTGGAAGAATTAACGCAAATAACCCTGGCTTAATTCTATTGAAAATCCAACTAAATTTAAGGATATATAAATATACAATTTTTCTTTTATTAAAAACCTCGTGGAAAATAAAAATAATATTGGCTAGTTATTAAAAATAATAATTAAAAAATAAAATAAAAGTCGAGGACCGTTAGATAGTAAAACTCCATTAGCAAGTGAAGCGTTAGTCTCTTTGGGATGTTGTTGATTTACCATCTAAAGAGCATCCTTTAATTTTCTCTCTTTCGTTATAAGATTTACTTCTTGTAATTCTATTTAACTCATAGATGCCGAAGTCATGGTCCATGCATCTAGAACTCGCTGACCATAACAAGAGTATATAAGGCAGTTGCAGAAACTGGTGACTATCGCCTTTGTTACACTGAAAAAATGGATTCAACAATACAAAAATTTCTTCTGCAAGTTCCTTGTGGCATTACTTATTATTTTTCTCTTATTTTTTTGGGAATCAAACCACAATGTTTTTTATTTTTTATTTCGACGTTTCGGTAGCGTTCCAGCTACCGTAGTCAAGATTAACTAGTAATAAAATAATTTTTGATCCCTATCTGACACAACGGAAAAATATGACAACTAGACAATCAATAATAATTTGAAGTTCAAGACTACAAAACTTTGTTGTCAAATTTTATTAAGGTCCATTCATAGTAGATCACATCTCTGGTAAAATGTAAAATAAAATATTTTATTTTATGACATTCTAACGATATGATAGTCTATGTGAAGTGCACGTTCCAGGAGCGGTTTTTATTGGGATAGCGCTTTTTTTCGCTTATTAAGAAAACCTGGATAAAAACTTATGATGCTATCCTGATAACGCAGGTAATTGATTATTGGAAATTTCTCTTTCTAACATTGGTAACCAAATTTGACTACATTCAGCTGAAATACTAGCTACACATTTATCTGCATTTAGTTGTATTAAAGCATTTCCTTTGATTTTTCGTCTTTTATTATAGGGCTCTTTCAATATTATTTTTGTCAAATCCCATTGAATTTTATGCCCCTCTTTCCAAGCATGTTTACAAATACTCGACTTAAAGAACTCCCTATCTTTGATATATTTTTTATGTTCACTTATTCGGACTAGAATGGTCTAGATGATTCACCTAAATAGAAGTTGTCGCATTCACAAGATATCTGATATATGCAATTTTTTGAAGATTGTTCTTCATTTATGTATGTTTCTGGTTCTTTATTTATTAATTATTTCTTTTCGCTTGATTTTTTAGGAATATTTTTCATATTTTCATAAAAAACAGTTCTACAGATATGAAATTGAAGTTTACCATTCACTTTCATCATCTTTTCCATTCCTTTTTCTTCAGTTATTGCTATGTCTCTCTGTCCTTTTTTTGGAGCAGCTCATTCCATGAACGACTCTATTCACGGGGTGGCTCTCACTTATTCTGATGGGTCAAAAACAAACTAAGGAGTTGGAATGGTGGCTGCAGGTCCTAATTCTAGTATATCAGCATCCTTGGAAGGAAGTACAGAATAATGGCAAAATATTTCAGGCCAAAAAGGAGTAAAAAGCTTAATCTGCTCACTAATCTAAATTGCTCTTGAAGCTTCAGATTCACCACAGGAATTGGACAATATTTTGTCATCCTGTATAAGTACAGACATCTTCTTGCAGGAGCTAATGGCTTATAAAGCTTGAAAGTAAAAATCGTTTTATTTTAAAAAGCGCTATAATTGCATCGAGATGCCATTGTAGAATTTTAGTAAAAATCTTAATTTGATGGCTAAACCAATTACCATGCTGATCTAATCACTTCGTAAATTGTCTCTCAGCTCCTTGAAGATGCTTGTTGTAATTATTATTATTTTTTTTGAATTACTATTGAACCCCATGACCAAATTCCACTATTTATTGAATTAAAAGCCGACGTTTCGTATTCGCGCATTGGATTTTTATCAGTGTACTCGAACAAGTGACTTCGCGGCATTCTCACATAAGAACCGCCAACCAATCCAATGCAACCTTCCATGGCCGCGAACAACTCAAGACGCTGAACGCTAAACGCGAACTCAGTCTAACTCAAGACTTCACTGTGAGTAGCAAATCGCGACGGAAACACGACATCGTGGAGTGATAAGGGCCTTTTATGCCCTGGCCCCTACTGCCATGGCTAATGGTGAGTTTTTATTTAAAAAAAATAAATAAATAACAAAATTTTTTTAATGAAAAAAAATCCTTTCACCTTTCCCTTTATTAAACTAACAGTGATAGTGCTTCAGGACTTGTACCGGGAGTGCTTTAAGGACACCTTTCATGTGTTGTGCTTTGTGAGGATAATCGTCCTGCAGGATAATTTCGAAAACATCTGTTAGAAGAAATATTATTTTGCTCCGTGCGGTTTGAAAGTGTTTATCCTTGACTCCTTTCTAACCCGATATCCTATTGTTTTTTTTCGTTACAAAATTTACTAATATTTTCTTGAAATAATATACGGAGATATCAATAGTCGCCGAGGCTAGATACCTAGCGAAAAGAGCACAGTACTAGGGTAGAACAGTAACCCGGAGTAGTAGACTCAGATAGGTGGGTAGAAGAGTAAACTTTTTTTTTTTCAAAAACGGGGAATTTCAATTAAAAATCGATTTTTTTGTAACTAGTTTCGCTAGTTTTATAAACTTGATTCGAAAACTTGTTGTACTTGACATTTATGAATTGAAAGACTGCTTTTATTTAAATTTAATTGGATAAAAATAAAGTTTTTCAACTGAAATTTTTTAAAAATCCTTTAAAAACTAAGCAAATGCGCTCTAGAAACTCATTATATTTTTGTGTACTTTCTAATAATGCATGTAAAACTAGCTTATTAGAAAATAAATCAATATCTCGTTTGAAAATGTAATTTAAATCTGTATGTTAATATAAGAAATCTTGGGAATATGCTAGATACATAAATAAACGGTCTATTCTTTAGCTAGACTTGACTTACTCCATATATTGTTTTAAATAGTAATGTTGATGTATTATCTGGTTTGGGAGAATATATGAGATTCAAAATTAACGAGGACCGAAATTTAGGTAACCTGATTGCAAAACACATATGGTTTTTTATAATTGGATGAAATGGCAACAGAGCATTAAAACAATATAAAACTAACAAATTTCATAAATCTTTTCAAAATCCGACCTACCGTTAAAAAGTTTCACCTGTTAAAAAAATTTTATTGTGCTTCGCAAGATTTTAATAATTTCTCATTCAATAGTAATTTTATTCTATTCAAATTTTGGAATTTAATTGTAACTTTGCAAAATAAGCTTTTTCTAATATTCTGACCAGAATCATCAGAATAAATGATAAAAGTATTTGTTCATATGTTGCGACATGTTTTATCAATATCAAAAGTGGGAAATTTTGGCCGTGTACGCTACTGATTCAGTAGATTTATGGGCATATTTCAACTGTTTCTGTGGCTCAACCACCTGACTTATGTTATAGACATATGGTATTTTTAAAAAGGTCGTAAGAGATATCAAATATCATAATACTTCACCAAACAAACATAAAGTTGTCTTGATAAAAAAAAAATTGGGAAGCCGGTCAAATACATTTTGGATTTCTTTGTCACAATTTATTTGAAAAGTTTAAATTTAAATTTCTATCAGCTCAGGAAGAAATATGTCATTGTATCTCGTAGATTTTTCGAGATATAGTTATTAAAAGTCTTAATAACTCTCAGAATAAATTAACCTCAAATAAACCACTGAAGCGCGGCGTTTTTCTATACATCAAATTTAATCATCGCGTGTTATACTTTCTATTTTTTCCACAAATTCAATTAATCTCAACAAACCGGTCATTATTTTAATTAATCTTTTCAGTTCTATTCTATTTAATAAAAAAACCTTAAAGCGCATAATACTCCTTTAATTAAACAAGTTGACACAAAAAATCGACACCTACTTATATTTACAGCATATGGCAATCCTATTCTAAGTACCTACCATTACGCAAGGTTATATTTGGTCAAGAAAAATAAAACTGGGCGTGCCAGAACTGTGCAATTTGCATACATCAACGTTCAGTTGTGACAATCAAAACTGTAGGTATAACGTAAAGCAAATAAAGTTGTCCATTAAGCCAGCTTATGTGGTTTGGTTTTATCCATTTTCTGATATCAGCAGCTAAATATTCGTCTTCATGTAATGAAAAAAGTTACGGGAAAGCTATTTTAAAAATCTAGTTTCAAATTATATTGCTCAGTTTTTTATTATTATTTTTTATTGATAGTTAGAAAATTTGCATCATGTTTTTATTGTTCAACATAACCTCAAAGTACGACCTTTCAGTGATGCATGCATGGACGAACTGCATAATTTCTACTGTAATAATCAATTTTATATAAAAATAGAACATTTCCATAGAAAAATATTTATTATACAATTAAACAGGTTTTTTTTGTGAAATACTCAGTCTCCCTGCAAATATGTTTCATTCTATGAACTCTAGAGGGTTTCTTGGACACCGTCAACTTTTGAACACTACGAAATATCAAACAAATACAGTATTCGCCAAAATAAACAGTACTGAAATTGTTGTAATGTAAGTGTTCAAAATGTTCACCATTTCGATGCAAACAAGCTTCATATCGATTTTGTAAGTCAATAAACATATTTATAAAAAGTGGTTGATGTAACTGCCGAAAAATATTTTGTATTCTTTCCCGTAGTTCGGCAATATTCGCCGGCGGATTTTCCTAGTGAAATATTTTGTCCTTCATTATGCCCCAAATGTATGCGTCAGGTGGCGTCAGATCAGGTGAATGAGAAGGATATTCGAAGTCGGTTACCCGAGAAATTATTCTATTATCGAAATGCTGACGGAGTAAGTCTAAGGTGCGCACAGCTGTATGGCTCGTTGCACCATCTTGTTGGAACCATTGTGTGCGAAACTGTAGATTTCGTGCACGGCAAAAGTTATTTAGATCTCTCACAAAAGGTATAATAATTTTCTCTCTATAACGCTCTTGGTTGACAGTAAGTGGATTCTGATTATCATCTTCAACGAAATAAGGACCAATCATTCCATGACCAGATACCGCGCACCAAACGGTAACTCGAAGACTGTGGAGTGGTTTCTCTACAATGACATCAGGACGTTCAAATCCAAGGAATCTGGTTGTTTGTCGATTAATATAGCCGCTAAGATGAACGTGACTCTCGTCTGAAAAAATTCGGGATCTTCGTAAATTAAACTCAACATGCGACCACAGTAAATTTCTCTTGCACGTTTGTCCGCAGCATTTAGTCGTTGTCCAACTTGAATACGGTATGGATAACCACCAATTGATTTGAGCATGCGACGTAAAGACGTTACACTAATGTTGAGTTTACATGCAGTTCTTACAAGACTTCTTTGAGGTGATTGCACAACTTGGTTAAAAACACGTCCTTCATTTTCGTTAGTGCATACTGTTTTTCGACGACCTGAAGAACCTTTACGTTGACACAATACACTACCAGTGCGACGAAATTTTTCAACAACAGCTAACATCACACTTTTACTAGGAGCTGCTTTATTAAATTTTTGTTGATATTTTATTGACACCTGTTCTAAGCTTGTACCATCATTACGACCTTTTCCGTATGAACGAAAATAATGCTCTACCAAAAAAACTTTTTCTTCCGTTGTTAGAACCATTTTTAAATCAAATTTAACTGCAGCGTACTATTAATATATCAACTAATGACAATTAAGTCAAATATGACAAATCCATATTACATAAACAACTCCACAGCACTCTCTGTTTCGGTACTGTTTATTTTGGCGGATAAAGTACTTTGCTCACTATGATACTAATTCTTCGATTAACCCTGGTATATACTATTGCAAATTATCAATGTCTAGCTGCTTTTTAGTAGTACATGGTTGATATGAAGTTCTTCAATGCCGGACTATCTCACGCTTAACAAGCATTATTTGAAATAACGACCCATTCTTTATAAATGACCATCTTCGTAACTTTAACAATATTTTTATTTGCTGTAACTCATCTATTTAATTGACTTTTCGTGTGTTTTCGCTAAATTATTTAACTGCTATCAAAAAACTTTCTATTTAATCTTAAATCGTTCTTACACAAGACCTACTATTCGTATTTAAGATAACCCCATTTAAAGGAATCGCAAAAATTGTTTTAAAAATGAATATCATCAGTTTTAATTTAAATCACTTCTCGTATATAAAAATAGAGGTCGATTTTCAATCTTGTTTATTTTTTGCCAATTCCGCTGTTTCTTTCTAGTTCAAGTATCCTTTATTCCTTCTTAAAATAGACTTGTATTCGTACTGAATCTTTGGGATATCTCTGTAAGTACTTTCCATAGTTGTTATGTTGATACTGCGAGGTCCAAAAATTTGTTCTTTTATTTATTATAAATACATCGTCTTCTGCACTTATTCCATTTCTAAAACACTCTGTACTTCTTCAATGTTCACCATACCTCGGTAGTTATTGTACTCCTTGGAGTCTTTATTTCCCAATTCACTGCAAATATTCTTCTTCCTATGTACTGTCCTCTGTCTGTCCTCATTTGTTCCTTAATTTTCTCCGCCCTGCAGGAGGTTCCTTCCCCATCTAGTAGTAGCTCTTAAATCAATCACTTTAGACCCCAAGTGTGCTAGTTGGTTGGAATTGTTTTATCAGGAGAAACACAGAAAAGCACAAATATACAGCTTGTCCCATTAATAATTTTAAATGCAACGTCACGTGACCAAAAACAAATACCTCATTGGGTAACACAATAACAAGAAAAGATGCAACATTTGCTATAATTTACACCCCCAAAATTATAATTATCTACTATTACTGCCCAATTCTGATATATTACTTGTCTTAATTGACGAGGGACACCCTGTATATCTTTCTTATTTATCCAGTCTATAAGCTTCACTTATTCTCTTAAAACTATTCGTTAATAGTTAAAGCAAATATGAGAAAAAATTAATAAAAAAGATCTGTTATTCCATAGGACTCGGTAGTACTTAAACGAAAACCAATTAGCATCTGTTATGGGATAGAATGAAAGTAAATACTGTCCTTCTACATCTTCCCACACATACCACACACGAAAATATGACGACAATGAGAATGTTAATACAGTTAAAACAATGCTAAATGCTGTTTTAATAGACCTCCCTAAAGAAGGCATGTAAAGGTCGGGTACACCCTAAATATTTTTTAAATATGTATATATTTCGGCTTGTCCCATTTGTATAATTTGATGATGGATGAGATGAATAATTGCGTGAAAAAACAATACAACGTGTTGTAATTTTGTTGTGAAATATGAAATTTATATATTTATAAATAAATCTTAATGCAAAATGTGTCAAAAACGGATGCTCAAGGCTGTGCTCTCTTACAGGCTTACTAGTCTTTTCATTGCTTTTATTTTGACCCAAATACAATTGAAATATGAAATTGGGGTATTTATAAAAAACTCTTTCAACTTCCAGAAATCGCAAAAACCAAAAACTTTAAGATATTGATCTGAAATTTTGGCAAACTATTTTTAGAGCACTAATCCACTAGGAGAAGATTTAACAATACTATAACCAAAAACGTTTTCATTTCATGAGTCGTCAAAGTGAGGACTGAAAATAAAATTCTGTTATAACCTTTGCTCCTTACAATTTACAAAATACTGTTTTTTTTATATATTCAATAACTGTAAAATAATGAAATCCTACCTACTTCCAATAAATTAATAGAAATTAACTGCCGGATCTAAAATGTACGCGGTAGAAACCGCAATGCACAATTAAAATTCATCTTCTGTGTAATTTGTCAATTTTGCCGCTTATCCAATTGCTAAAAAAACGTTTATTTGCAGTTAAAATTATTGATTTTTCTTAATCACAAAGACCTTGTTGTACAAAAGTAATTTTAAGCAACCGCATACCATTAAGATTTGGCACGTTTCTTATTAAATATATTATTATACAGGGTGGGGCAATCTTCTGACATCGGAGGATTACATCGTTGTGGTGAGAGATAGAACTTTATTATTTTGTGTGAGCTAATACAGTTACTGAGGGCACATTTTGAGAATACTTTCGATTCTACAGGGTGTTCCAAAACCACGTAGCAGCACAAACTTACATTTTTTTAAATGGACCGTACTATATTTTGTTCAAGAATCGAAAAGATCTCACCGAGAGCGTTACAAAAATATAGCACTCTAATATATTATAAGGGTGTTTTACAAAGATATTATGGCCAATTATTAGCAAAAAAGACCTCCTCTTTAACACTCTGCAGAACAGTAAATTGAAATAAATCAACAGGTCTTTGTGTTCAAATGTCATACACACATCATTGGCTGTGGTCAGTATTAATTACTTTTTTCATCGGTGGCTTCTTTAATACAGGGTGAAACAAAACGCAAATCAAGCAATATCTCAAATTTTTTAAATGAATCACCCTATAAGTCTTTTTACAATTTGTTAGTACAATTAATGAACTTTCAAACGATGTAGTACACTTAGGGTATTAGTTAATGGAAAATCGTAGATATTTTATGATAATGGTCAAAAACAAGTATTTTACGTATACAAATAAAATGGTATTAAATTTTTACATGCAACCTCTTGTAAATTTTAACATTTCTAAGGCATATATTTTAATCGTAATTTTGGATACATCTAAAATATCTTTGACTTCTACTCTTACCATTAGAGGAAGGAAAGAAAGAATTATGTTGGAAGAAATATTTTTGTTTACTGTAAGTAGGCTAATGTCATTATCGAATCGAATCGAAAGTATTTTCAAAATGTGCCCTCAGTAACTGTATTAGCTCACACAAAACTATAAAGTTCTATCTATCACCACAACGATGTAATCCTCCGATGTCAGAAGATTGCCCCACCCTGTATATAGAAATTTATAGATGTTCAACATATCGCGAGTATAGCATACGAGGTGGGAACAGGGTTTTTTCCAAATTTATGTTGCATATACTAAAGTCTGAAATGTCATTCATTCATCTATTTAGATGGTTCAAACCATAGATATTGTAATTAATTCTGTGGTTCGAGCAAAAGTATACGACAAACGACAACAACTATGACCAACAGCAATAAGTGATGCCAACTCAACATTACAGTTTCCCTTCGCTTTTTGTCCTTCACGGAAAAGAAGTGAATCCAATGGGCTAGTTTCATGGGTATGAATAAACAAGTGAATTCATGATAACGATATTTATCTCAAAAAGTTAAAAATATTTATGGAATTTAGTTTAATTTTTTTTTAGATTTAGATAAACCGCTTTAATTAAACCAATGGCAGAAGCCCTTGTTGCCAGATTCAAAGTACGTTTTGTTGGTAAATCCTACTCGACTATCCAAGTAGATTAGTGTGATGTATGTATACAAATGGATATTTGTATTACCCTGAATAGGTATTTTATATTTAATTCAGCAAGGTATTATTGCTTATCAGTTTTGGAACTAAACTAAAAAAGTGGTTCTTTTATTTTTAATATGTGTTCTGTTGTACCAGTCCTTAATTTTATATACTTAGTTGAGACCCAATATATCTTGTGACATTTTCATTGAAATTCACGAAACGGGCCCATTCAAAAAGTTGATTTTTTTTGTTTGTTCAAAATACCATAAAATTGATTCGTTATTTTATCATTATAATGAAATTATATTCCAATGGTATAATAAATAAGTTTTTAAGTATATTTTAATTATTTTGAGCGAAAAAATATTGTTTAAAACAATCAAATAAAAGAAAAAACTGGAATCACAATACAAGCTGACGTGGTAGTTCACGAACAAGTCCAGTTTACAATGGTCCGAATGTTCTTGAAATCGACTTGCAAAATCTTTGACGTAACCATTACTTTCTCTCTATACTTGACTCCGAACTGGAACATATGTTAGCAGAATACCAAAGATAAAATCAGTTCTAATACATGAAAATCAAATTTTTGGTAATTTGAATTTTATTTTGGCAAAAAGTGTCAGACTTTACTCTTGGATGTTTTTAAGGCTTATTAAACAGAATTTTTGTTAAAAATTTCAATCAAAAACCAATAAAGGGTCAAATCTCTGTCTTTTTTAGCACAGCAGACTATCATAAATAATTTGGACATAAAACACTAACAGCTAATGATGATTTATAAAAAATCATTTCAATTCTAAGCTTACGAAACACAACCATTATTAGTCTAACTGTAAAATCAAGTTATTATTTCACTATTGCCCATAATTAACTACGTAATATTAATAGAGGTTTGATTATATAGCAAGGTCCTATCATTTCAATAAATATTAAGCTTGTAATTTCCATTGAATTAACAAAGTGCGAAAACAAAAATTGGTAAAACGTCAAAAACACTACGTTTATTTCAAAAATATGATTTTGTAAAATAATTAAAACAAATAGTTTTGATGCCCAAGATGCTTTGGAAGGATTTTTTCCTGAATAATTTGTGAAATACGGGGTTTTCAAGGAGCTGTTGAAGGTACTGACGTACTTTTTACAGTATTGGGAAAATTAGAATTAGATAGATGGCGCCCTGAAATGTCAATGTCATCTTAGCAACGAGTAAAACAAATCAGCTGCCGTATAAGCCCTTTGATATTAAAGTGGTTTTATTTTGCTGTTTTGGTTATTTTCAGTGTGTGTTTTGTGAAACTTTTGCTTTTTCTTTGATTGTGCTTTAGTATTTTGTGTTGTTAAACTAAATTTTGACTCCTAATATTTTTATTTTTGGAGTGATAGGTATGGTTGATATTTGTGAAAAGTACAACAAGCGTTAAATTAACTGTTCAGTTTTAGGTCTGATTTCGTGTTTTTATTTTATTTTTGATATAATTATATCTACAAAAGTTGCAGGGAAGGTACGTTTGTATTGAGTAATATTTTAAATCTTTAATACCGACTTATTTTCTCTTTGATCTGCAATGAAAACAAAAAATAGAATAACATAACCTCTTCCATAATATCTCTGATTATATAAGAATATTACCTCAGAAATGATAACAGTTGAGTTAAATAGATAAACACAGTTTTAAACTTGTCACTGACACAAAATTGAATAAATAAAGTATGAATTTACGGTAATAGGGTACAGGCATAAATTTTGCTATTGGTGGGAATTGACGCTTTATCAGGTCTCCTAAAACCTTGCATGCCTATTTTTTCAAAAAAATATAAACTTTACTTTTAAAACGACTTTGAAAATCATAAAATTTGAAAGTCCGCCAAAACGCGTTTTACGTCATAAAGATGGCTGCCCCATGGAGTGACGTCATTTGTTTACGTTCTTATTCGTGTATCATGCTCTGAGTTCTTGTGACCTAATTTGTTTCTGAAAGCTTTAAAAATGGATAAAGCCGAAAAAAAACTTTGTATTCCAAGTATTGCATTGGTCCAGAGTGTAAATCAACGTCTATTAAAGCTCCAGACAAAATATTTGTTACTTTACCTGGTGGCGCAAGCAAAAATACATTTAAGAGAAGGGCATTATGGTTGCAAGCTATGCGTCGAAACGATAAATACAATTTATCCTCAACAGCCAGGGCAATTTACAGCTAACGGGTTGGCAAAACTTCAAGACGTTGTCAGATCAACTGGTAAAATTCCCCAGTTTGTTTTGACGTTTATTAACGTTCGATCATCGTCTAATATTTACAAGTTTTTTGGGTGCTTTTAAATTCATTGTTTCTTTAAGATTAAAAAACAGTTATTTTCATATCTAATTATTCAGGCAAATCTCCAGTTAGTAGTTAATAAAATGCCGAAGCAGCTGAACAGTGAATGTTTTACGCCCTACGAGGCACGGATCAATAAAAAAAAGAACTGTCAATCAACATCATTTCGTTAAGTAAAGAAAAAACTACAGCTAGGCGACATCACAACGTCAACATCTTTTTGTTGTAAATAAACTATACTCAAAAATTTCACAGCAGAGTTTTTTTTATGGGTTTTATTCCAAAAATTTCAAAAAATTACAAAATTCGTCCAAAATTTTTACACAAGCACCCAGTTTATAATAGACTCGGTACTGCACTTACTTGGCCTCACTACAATAATCATTTTCTTTAAAAATTATATAAAAAATTCAGCTCAATTACATCTTAACGTTCAAATTTACAAAGACGTTGTCTTTTTTGGAAAAGAGATTTAAAAACAAGGCGAGCTTCCTCATGACAAGTCGTACTTTAACCAGTTTTACAATGAAACGTCCAAAAGTGACATCATAGATGACAATTTGGTAAGCCGAAAGTACCGTTACTGGGGGGTACCGAACCCGCGGTTCCTAACCGGTGCTACCGACATTTTATCGACAACTTGCGGTTCTTTTATAAGATTGAAATCATTGATCGATGTTAAATGTATTGAAAAAAATAGTTTTTAACTTTGTTGATTTTTTAAAATGAAAATTTTTCATAGTTCTTAATGTGCAAATATTGTTAAACTAATATTGACTGAAGTATGGTAAAGTCTTTGACCTGTTAAATATTCAAGCTTTGTAAAAACACAGGAAATCATAATTCGAAAGATCAATAACCAAAATGGATGATGACTAGGTTTTAATTTTGTACAAGGAGATTGAAACAAGAAATTTTAAACAGTGTTTTTTTTTCATTTTACGTTTTTTTTGGAAAAATTGCATAAAATAAAGTATAAGAGATTCAAAGTTGATGTTTATTTCAATTTTGAAAAGCTGATCTTGGCGTCAACCAAAAAATTATGCGTATGCAATCATTGTTACCACATATTACTTATACAGCGTGAAAATGTTATTCCTGATAAAAAGTTTTGCTTGTTCTAGAACCTCATAAAATGAAATAAAATTCAAGTTTTTCAAAACCCGTCTCATTTTACGGCCAGTTTTATGAAAATCTGGAGTTTGACTTTTTGACATATCTTCACATATTGGCTAATATTTCGGGAACCTTAAGGTTTGCAAGATTTTAGTCTAAACCATTCGATTCAGAATTGAGTTTTCCATAAAAAGAGGAATTTTCCTCATGGAAAAACAGATATGGATTTTAGAATTTTAGGTTTTGAAAAAAAGTCTACACCGAAGCTTATACTAATTCGCGAAGACTCATAATTTACATATCTGAGATTTTTCATAGTGGAAAATTCTTCTTTCATAGAAAATTCAATTTTGAATCGAATGGCGTGGACTAGAACCTTGCAAACCTTAAGGTTCCCGAGATATTAGCCAATATGTGAAGAAATGTCAAAAAGTCAAGTCAAGCCTAAGTGAATGTGAGAAATAAGTTGAATACAATTTTTTGATAATTTCAAAATTAAAAAACCTGAAGCATAATGGAGGAAGCTGCAAATTTTAGTTTTTGGATAATATTACGAATAAGGCAAAAGATATAAATTGTCAATACAATAATAATGCTTATTAAAAAATACATTTAACTGGCTTGAAATCTATTATTAATTCCGAAATGACCATCCTGTATATTTCCAAAATAGTAGAATCTACTACAAAAATGCATGTAAACAGAAAATAGATAAATTTTTTTCGGCTAACCTAATGTGGTAATGACATCTATAATTAAATATGTGTTTTCCACTTTCTAAAACATTCCATCTCAAGCTAACGATATTATTAGTGACATCGTTTATCTATTAAATATTTTATTAGTAATAACATGCCACCAACCCATTTTTGATATTTTTTTCAATCAAATTTTGATCATACATTATTATTAACTACTAACTGTAACAAAAAAGTTCTTGGGAACCACCCAAATGACGTTTAATAAGAAAAACAACCATTTACGTGGGATACAAATCCTTCAAATCTCTATTGAATAATAAATTATAGAAATATTGAATAACAAACGAGGTTAAAATGAAAAAAAATATTCAAATAGTTGCACAAAGACAGTATTGCTATAAAAAAACCAAAAGGGAAAGAATAAAAATTTAAAAATTGATATTTTAACAAGAAATATGGTTCTAAAAAATAGATGGGTAGTTTTTGCAAAATAACATCTTGATAGTCTTTAAATATACCTACCATCTGTATTGGAAAGATTTTAGTTTGTTTAAAATGGAATTATTAAGCTTATTTAAACGCGTATATCATTTTCTGGTATTATATCTCTTGAAATATGGACTTCATACAAATCCTGCTGGTAAACTTATTGGTTTTATGTAGGATCAGATATGAAATATTATGACCTTTTTAGAGATTATGTGCGCCATAAAAGGATGAAATATCATTTGGCTGATAAATCTAAACGTATATTACAAAATATAAATCAGTAGATGATGAAATTTATTACCAAAAACTAGATATTTACAATGAGAATATTTGAATCCATTGATTTTCATGTTATTTATCTCCACTAGTTTATCAATTACACTCAAATTCATATTACAATCAAAAGTTAGTTCTATCGCCAGCTAGACCTCAACCTCTAGTGCCTTTTGTGTCTACTGGGTTTAGCTTCACAACACCCACTCTATAACTCTAGTCATCTGTATCATCTTGTACAGACTCTTCACTACTAGGTCGTATTCTTTGGGAGATATTCTTCCAAAAATTTCCTGTCATTTGTGGTCTAATGTCTATCATTCTGATAGAATATGTTTGCTTACCTCTATTCTCTTACATATCGTTAGATTGTGAGATTTCTGGGTCAATGTATATTTGATGATTCCTCTATGGCTAGTTCAACAGTTTTTTTTGGTGGCCTCGATGTCACAGCGTCCTGTAACTCACATCAAAGTTATTTCATTGTATTTTGCATTTCCAGACCAGTTTTTTTGTATATAATAGCCCTCAGCGATACCTGGCTGCTTTTTTCACCATTTTCTCTACGCTTGCTACGTTTTTTAGCTTCAGTCTCTTCCTTGGTCTTGGATCCGTCTTTATACCACATCCTCTCTCCAGATTTGCCATTGATATAATAATATTTAGAACCATTTTCGACATTTCCCTTCGTTTGCTTTCTATTCTCATTCCTTGTATTTCATTTTCATTTTCAAAGTAGCTGGAAACTCCTTTTTTTGCTTTTTTTGTTGATGTTTTCTGATACATTCTAGTTCAATTCTGTTACTCACAATGCTACAAACTGCTTAATATAATAATTTAATCCTAATCGAAATTGAATGATTTTTTCATAATGTTCCCTTTAAATAGTTCATTATATAGCTAATGATTTTTACATAAGCAGTGTACCATTAAAAAACAAACAGCAAGAATAAAAACTAACCCGAGTAGCTGGTAGATTTTCAAGAAACTGAAACCAGGTCAACCTTTCACAATACTCACTCACTATACAAATACAATTTGTAATTAGATATGAGTAAGTGTTGGATATACAATAAATAATACATCATGAACGACATTCAATATATTTAAATTGTAATCTTAAGTTGGTAACACTGTATACAGGCTGTTTCACATTTTATGGAAAATATTTTGACATAGATCCTTGCCACTTTCGTTTGTCTACGATTATCATAGACATGACCCTCTTTGGATGTCTTTGTTTGCTGGAATGTAATTTTTGTGGAAATTGTTTTGAAAATTAAAATCGTTTACTGTGTAGAGGTGAAATTAATTTTATGTCGAGAAATCGTTATGTAATTGACCATAGAATTTATGTCTACTCCGAATTCCTTGACATTCTTACAAAGGTTATTATTTCATGCAATTGTATGCTTTTTAACCAGCAAGAATCTCCCAATAAACCGAGTAAATAGTTTGGAAGAATTTTACAATGATTTTCAGAATACTTTAGTAAATGAAGAATTTCATTTTAAATATTTATTCATTCACCCTGTAACCAGTGGTGAATTTATATCAGAGGCAGTCGGGGCTAGTGCCCAGGGCGGCAAAATTTCGAATTATTAATTTGAGTAAAATTCCAGTGATTAGATGGGGCGGCATTTACTTCAGTGCTCAGGGGCTCAATATTTTAGGTCAAAAATTTGTCTTAAATCAATGCCTCGTAGGTACTGTAACATCCGATATTTCAAAAACCAGAAGTAGGGCTGCAATATGCTAAAATATATTTCCAAAAGTCCCTGTTACTTTAACAGTGTGGCTAGAAGAGTTCTGCCAGCGGACTTTATAATTAAATTACTTTCAAATCGATTCTCCTATTCATAAGAAAAATTTTATAAGTACATCGAACAATCTATGCAATATTCGGTATTGTTGAGAATCATCTTCTTCAATAGATCGCCGTAAGGCCAAGGTCGACATTTAATAAAAAAAAATTGATATAATGAATAATAGACAATGTAATTTGATTTGGCAATAATTCACTGACATTATATGAAAAGATGCCGATATCAATTTTTTTGATGTGTAATCAAATATACAAAAATTGTAGCACGTGTATCGGTCATTATTCGTCTGCAAAAAAAGTATGAGATATTTTTATTGTTTGATATGATTAATCGATTCACATCACTTATAAGATGATCTTTCATTTCTCGCTGATATAAAACAGAGCCAGATCATCTTCGATTTTTCAAAGTGCCAAACGTTTGGTGGTGAAATACCATCAAAAACATCGATACCATCATAGATTTTGTGCGCATAAGAACGTTTTTTTAGTTTTAAAAACTGTCATAAAAAATTGCGCCCAGTTCAATATTGATAAAGGATACAGAAGACAAAAGATTATCATAATGTTGGCAAATACGCTTCGGTATTTCAAGCAGAGGTCTATGAAATACTTGCATGTGCAAGGGCTAATAATATGAGAGCCTACAACAACAGTCAGATCAGGATCTACAGTGTCAGTCAAGTCGCCCTTACAGCACTTCAGAGCTATAGGGTAACATCTCGGCTAGTATGGGAATGCGGCGAAGAACTTAGAAGACTGGCGACTCGGAACAGTGTAACACTGGAGTGGGTCCCAGCTCATAAAGGAATCGCAGGCAATGAAAAAGCTGACGAACTCGCAAAAGTAGAATTGTCAACTCTAATGAACGGACCCGAACCTGCTGTGGGCATCCCCAGATGCTTAACGAGGTCATGGTTAAAAGGGTGGTTGAAAGAACAACACAATAAACACTGGAAGAATACGACCAGGCAAATATATGGGAAGAAATTCATAAAAGAACCATCAGAAAAAGTAGCGAAAGAACTGCTCTCAATGAGCAGGAACAAACTACGCACCATAACGGGGCTACTTGCGGGACACTTTCCGACAAAGGAGCATCTAAACAAAATAGGGCTGTACAACGGAGACCTTACATGCAGAAGATGCAAAAGGGATACCGGAACAGCTCTGCATATACTATGCAACTGTGAGTCGCTGGACCACAGAAGGCAGAAGCTGTATGGCAGAACCCAAATGACTTCAGAAGACTTCTACAACCAACCAGCAAAGAGCCTGTATGAGCTAATACAGGGAACGAAATGGCTGAATAGGTTGTTTTGTAGTCAGAACACTAGGAGTATCCACAATAAGCCCAGGAGGCTGAGGTGGTATCGGCGAAGGGACGGCTCCTTAGAAAAAAAAAACGGAACATTGTCGCATGATTGGGCACCTGAAAAAGCTCAAAATAGTGGAGGAAGAAGAATGCAGATTTTGTGGCATGGAAGAAGAAACCTCCATCCACATACTTTCCAACTGCACAGCACTTCAGTATCCTGGAGCACGACACCTGGGGGAGATTACTGGATAGAAGAGGAATATTAACCTAAGTTGAAGCCTGCAGACATCCTAAAATTCCTCCGGGAAATAGGACTAAAGGAACTACTAGTTTCTGGGACTCTCCTCAGAAACTGAGTAGAAGTAAGGGAGCACAATAGATCTTGTAGGTCTCAGTGAATGTCACCCCAACAATACATACATGTGAAGCGTTATAATAGTAAATAACTTCACTCCACCAAAGTATAGAGTGAAAACGAAATCCATTATCTCTACATCGTTTGTATTGATACGGAATTTTCAAATAAAGACATATATTTACTTTGAATTCCAAGGTGGATAATCAAGGACAAAGTTTCTAATAATATTCTTCAGTTCGTTCAAATATGTTAAGAGCAAATATTGAAATTGAAAAGAGTGTTGACTTATTTTCCTAACAGCTGAAGAGGTTAGTGTTCGAAACAAACACACCAGTGGTGGCTGGTAATAATTTTGAATGTATGATATTTTTTCTTTGACCAAATTAAAATTAATATTACAGCCTTTACACTGCGACCTTATTACCATATAATATGCTGAAGCTTCTTATCAAAAGTTGTCTGATTCTCTTTTTTAAATTACTGCTTCCTGCTGTACCGCTGCAGCCTCTTCCTGTAACCACCCTTTTTTGCATTGATTGAAGCTCCTTCCTCCCATGTCTCTTTGTATCTTATTGTCTCGTAAGAATTTTAAAATTCATCTTGATCCACAGTTGATCTCTGTCAAACCAATTTACCACTTAATTACTTTTTCTCATCGTTCATAGTGACCTTCATAACATATGTATATTTTCAATCTTACTGTATATTATTTAAATAAAGTCATTTATTATTCCCGTACCTCCCAAATAGACGTTTCAAAAGATAAATGATATGAAATATCTCAATAAGTATACCCTTCTTTTATACTGATGGCGGTTTTAAGGATTATTATTGTATATAAGAGTATCATTAAGGCAGAGGCGGCCAACGAAAATATTAAAGTTCCTTCGGATGATGGTAGGCATTATCAATTCTTTTGTTTCAATGGGTTCGAATCTTTTAAAATAGTTTCGAAGAGTGTAAGACAAAATATCGTGATTGATTTTGTAAATAGTTAAGCCATTTGTTAATTTTGATGTGTATTAGAAGGATAAATATTGTCCAAAGCGTGCGGGTTCAAAGCATATGTATCAAATCAGAAGACACAGAGGTTACCAAAATGTTTTGTTCCTTTAATCCTTTAAAGAGATATATAAATTAGATATAGCCGCTTCATTTTTCTTACACTCTAGAAATATATGATTAGTATCACCGATCGATACGTTGTCGCAGCTGCAAAATGGAGATTGTAGAATGCCCAATTTATGAAGGTGCGCCGGAAAGCAACCATGGTTTAGTTTTAGTCGCGTTATAGTTGCTGTATATTTTCTACTATAATCAAACTTTGTTATGTGTGGTATATTATTTGGTAGATTTGTATGAAGCTGGAAGTAGAAGCTTTTTGATGTTTTGCTTATGTTATTGTAAGCTTCTCTCCATCTGATTCTAATAGATTTTTTATGCATGTCAATTACATCACTTTGGCAGAAAAAGTTTAGGTATTCTTTTAATTTACAAGCTTCTTTTGCCTCCTGATCTTCCTTCTCGTTGCCTATAATACCGCTGTGACCTTTTACCCATATGAGAATAATATGTTTGTTATCAATTTTCAATTGGTATAGTGAGTTTCTTATTTCAAAAATTAGTTCCTGATTATAAATATTTATTGGAGATCCTTCTATAGCTTGTAAAACGGATTTTAAGTCTGTCATTATAGCAACTGTTTGAACTGGATTTAGTGTACACCATAATAAGCATTGTTTTAGTGCCAAAGCCTCGGCAGAGTAAACTGAAAAAATGTCTTCTATTCTAAATCGAACCCGATATTTTGATTTTTGTAATAAAATGTTTCATCAGAAACTAAAATAATATACAGGGTGTTCCATTGCGAATTTTAAAATCGACATTACTTCCGGTTAAACCGGAAGTTCAAAATTGTTGAAAAATATGAAAACAAATAGGCAATCTACTGTAGTATCCACCTTCCAAATTTCATTTTGATATCTCTAATAATTCCAGAGATATTTACTTGGTTCCACACATTTGCCCATCACTGTATAACAAAACTAAAGGTTTTTTAAAAAGTGAACATAAAAATAATTTCTAGAAAAAAAAGTATAAAACCGGATAAAAGTAACAACAATTTATTAAAATTTTAATGTTTACATAACTGCACATATCTGAATATCAAGATCCCGTCTCTGTTTTTGTAGTCGTATCAAAATAAAAAACATGACATGTTATTTGATAAATTATACCGAGTTAGAGCCGTCAAGTCAAAAGTAAGTTTTTACTTCGCGGTGTTGTATCATTAAAAGTGACTTTAAATTCTTTGTAATCTTACCTGTAGCAGCGATAAGGGCACTGGGCTAGTGCAAACACTACTCGGAGAGTCGGTCTCACGAGATGTTTTTTTTTTATAAACGAGAACGTACCTTTATTCTGTTTTGAAAAGGAATTTAAAAATTAATTTAAATTATAAATAATCACATGTTCCTTTGACGTAATTTAAGATATGGCAACTTTGTATCAGCAAGTAAATATTTAATTTTCCAAAATTTTTAAACGTTCTTCGTCCCCTTAAAAGTGTTTATTTTATTAGGCAAAAGGTGCCGTTTTTGTTTGTATATTTTAAGTATAGACAAACGCGTTTGAAGGTTTCCATAGTAGAAGATATTTTATAGGGTGTGGCAAAAAAAATTGTAATTTAGATGAAAAAAAGTTAAATGTCAAATAGTAGGCGCTAAAATTAGTGTAGGCAGACATACTGTATAATAAATAAACTTCTTTCGAGGTGATTATAGACCGGGTGACCTCGCAAAATTAAGAAATCTGACTCACTGTTTAACTTTCTCAATCAGATTTGTCAATATATTGATTTTTCTGGTTTTTAAAATGACTGGAAAGATGGTTAAGCACCATACACGTAGGCAGTTTTAAGAACTTGTGTAACCGCAAATTTCTTATATAATTCACATGAAAAAAAATCGAGTATTAAAGCGAAATAGATGAAGCGTCAATGGGATTTTGATATTTTATGACAATTAATTAGAAATATACGTGTTTCACTATATTTATATACAGTGTGGAAACCACTTATGGAATAAAATTCTTTAAGTCATTATTTTAGAAAATTATAAAAAATGCCGAGACACGTCAACGTTATGTAAACATAAATTTAAATGTACAGGGTGATTCACGCAAGTATGCCATAGTCGGTGTTGTTTTTTTAATGAAACGTCCTGTATATTTGCATATTTTTGAAATCCTCTTAATGAACCGATTCCAACAAACTGTACAAACTGTATGGTCAATTATGAATTATACAGGGTGAAATTTTTATTTTTACAGTTATTAAACACATACATAAAATACCTGATGTATTTGATTTTAATACATTAAAATAAATGCTCAAAATGTTCTCCACCTAGTTGTTGGCAATAGCACAGTCTCCTATAGAACTCCTCCTTAACTTTGTTCAAAGTTTGAGGTGGAATATTCCGAATTTCTGTAGTTATCCTCTCTTTGAGGTCTACAATGCTAGTTGGTTGTGTTGCATATACTTTGTTCTTGAGATAGCCCCACAGAAAAAAATCGAACGGCGTAAGGTCTGGCGATCTAGCTGGCCACTCAATAGTACCTGTTCGTCCAATCCATTTATTGGGGAAAATTTCATCTAAATAAGCTCTTGCCATTAAAGCATAATGGGGTGTTGCCCCGTCTTGTTGGAACCAAACATTTTCATTCGGTAAGCTAGAATCTATAGCGTTGGGATATAAGTTTGCGAACGTAGGAATAACTTCATTTCTAAGCATATTTAAATATTTTTCAGCTGTCAAATTTCCATCTATAAATATAGGACCAATAATATGGTCGCCTATGATACCGGCCCAAACGTTCACCTTTTGAGGGTACTGAGTATGTGTCTCACGCATCCAATTAGGATTCTCTGCTGACCAATATCTACAGTTCTGTCGGTTTACCTCTCCATTCAATGTGAATGTTGATTCGTCAGAAAAAAGAATGGTTCTGTTCAGCTTATTCATCAATCATTCGCAAAAATCCATACTACGATCTGGATCGTTTTCTGTTAACTCCTGCACAAAAGTTAATTTGTAGGAATGAAGTTTTTCTTTATGAAGACATCTTAGAACAGTTGTATGACTAACATTATTTTCACAGGCAATTTGACGTGTACTTGAAGTTGGATTCTCTTCGACACTTAACAAAATATCCACTTTCATATCATCTTCAACGAAGTGTGTTTTTCTTTTCAATGGTTTGACATGTCCAAGTTCTCCGAATTGTGCATGAATTTTAGGCACAGTACTTTGTGAAATATTAGGCATTTCGGGATAGCTGTGATTAAATAAGTTTGCCACTTCAACTTGACTTCTGCAGTTATCCCCGTACCCGATCATCATTAAAATCTCAATTCGGTGAGTCTCAGTTAAATATTTCATTGTTATGTCGACAAAGAAAGAGTGTTTGACAAGTATTTAACTTTTTCAGTATAAACTGTCAAGACATCAACAACTGACAGAATAGAAAACAATCCACATTATTTACCGATTTAAAAAAATCCACATTATTTACCGATTTTGTCTAATTATTGGCGTTTTTAGGCAATTCTTAGGTATTTATGATAACATTCATGGGCGTAGCAGGTTTTGTTTAATATACAAATACGTCTAATAATTAGTTAGTTTAGATTTTTGATAAATCCATATTTAGCTAATTTAAAAAAGTACCAATATTTCAAGTGTAATAAATTATTTATTTTAAAATTTCACCCTGTATAATTCATAATTGACCATACATTATTCAGTTTGTTGGAATCGGTTCATTAGGAGGATTTCAAAAATATGCAAATATACAGGGTGTTTCATTAAAAAAAAACAACACCGACGATGGCATACTTGCGTGAATCACCCTGTACATTTAAATTTATGTTTACATAACGCACAACTCAATTCAAAAGTTGACGTGTCTCGGCATTTTTTATAATTTTCTAAAATATTGACGTAAAGAATTTTATTCCATAAGTGGTTTCCACACTGTATAACTCACATGAAAAAAAATCGAGTATTAAAGCGAAATAGATGAAGCGTCAATGGGATTTTGATATTTTATGACAATTTATTAGAAATAATCGTGTCTCACTATATTTAGTAGAAGTTTCTGACTCGTAATGTAGATTTTACGTTAAATATGATGGTATTAAAATATGCCACAGTGTAGCAGAGAAGAAAAATGAGAAATTGGAATGTATTTGAAAAGGAAAAGGGGGTCCCAGCTATCGAAGTAGACTTTTAACTATACGCATAATATTGCCGGAAAGTAACTATCATTTTGGGGGTTATGGTAATAGTGATATTTGTCTCTTTCGTATTTCTTTCTTGTACATCATTCAAGCCGTTCCGGACCTGTTTTAAAAAACACCGTAGCCCAAAAAAGAAAACCAAGACTGGATTATCTATGACAAAATCTTCACACAGGAAACAATTCTAGTAAACTTAATGGAATTTTGAAGAAGAAAAAAGCACACGAGAGGAATATCAACTAAGGACCCAGAAACAAAATTATCGTGTTGATTTTACTACTTGAACGCATTGAAGCATGACGGTATGCGCTCGTAAACATAATTTTTTTTTTTAAAGAAGTTTATTTAAGAGGACATAACAGAGTAGTGATATTTTTATTTCATTGTTTTCTGGGCCACTATAGACAACGAACAATCTTCGATGTTACCCAATTAAAAACTGGAAACTCTCTTCTTCTCTTTTTACACGTTGATGATAAAAGAAATGTCTTCATAGTTGGCAGTTGATGGACAAAATTTCAGACCGAAGCTCATACTCTTATGCTTCTGAACTATTTGTTCTCTCATTATCTTATCTACATATTCTTCAACTAGTTTCTCTCAAAACTAGATCTTATACCGGTCGCAGTGCAGCCTATTGGCTCTACTTCCACCTTTAGTCCACTCACTCAGCACCTATTTCATGCAAGTGATATTTCACTGGAGCATGTCTCGTTAGATGGCTGATTCCCTCTAACTTTCAGTAGTTCTTCGGGCCATTTAACACAAGTGTCACCTATAAAGATCCCAAGAGCTGGTTCTGGTCCAACATGTATGTATGTATGTATAGTATAGTATAGTATGTATAGTCCTATTTCCCGGAGAAATTTTAGGATGTCTGCAGGCTTCAACTTGGGTAAATGTTCCTCTTCTATCCAGTAATCTCCCAGGTGCTGTGCTCTAGTTGCTAGTTGCTACAGGTTGTAGTCTCCCAGAAGAGCCTTTGATTGTATAAGCCCTACGAGATCTTTCCAATGGTCAGATCTTCTCTTTTTCTCGGCCTTACCTATTTCTTCCAATATTACATCGGGGCTGATTCCGCAAAATGGTTCAGGCCCCCAGAAAGGTATTTCAGTCCCCCTTTTTGCTAGTTCATCTGCTATTTCATTTCCTCCTATTCCAGTGTGTCCTGGTCCAGCATAGTGAGACAAGCAAGTCTGCTGAAGAATGGAATCATTTTATAAACAAGAAATGTCAGTGCTGGAAGATTGTATCTCCAATAACTCTTAAATTTCACACAGTTTTTCATAGACTTGAATGGTGCTCGTTCTAAATAACCATATTAAGTTGAGTTGATATTATTGCATAATTGCTTAAATAATAAATCAACATAATACACAACACTTTCATAAACCATACTGGTATTGAAATGTGTCTAGTGAAAGTATCGACTTAATTAATATAAAAGGCAAGTTTGGCAGACAAAATATCTTATCGGATACAAGTACTTTTGACGTGTATTTATATTTAGCATAATTTGTTCGATATACAATTGTGTTAAATTATTTAATATTTTCTTCACTGTGTGGGTCGAGGACAATCTGGAAAGATAGGGTGTGGGAAAGTGAACAAAAACTTTATACGTGAAAGAATAAAAATTTGGTTGCTTCATTTAAAAAAGTGAAGATATTTAACATTTTGCAACTTTTAACAGCCCTGTATACAAAAAGGAAGTTTTCAACATGTCACCTTTCATCGCTCAAAAAATGCATTTATCTGTGAATTTATTTCTCGGTATTTTATGTAGTATAACTTTTGATTTCAACTTGAAACACCAAGTAAATGTGAGTCTCAGTGGAACACGTTCACCTCCTGTACTTGTACATGTACACTACAAAAAGTGGACGTTATTATGAGGAAACGGTATAATATGTGACATATGTTTTTGTTTCAACAACTTGTTATATACATTAAATTACATAAACAAAATACCGTTTGACTAGCGATCTCAGAAAATAAATACAAAAAACGGTTAGGCAGGACTGTACTAGTAAAACTACCTAACCAAACAACACAATTGTTTTTAGTTAAAATTAAGGGATAATGGCCGTTTTCATAACAAATGCTTAAAGTTAACTTTAGCTAAAGTGACTTTATCATTTTAACTTCACTTAAAGTTAAATTATTTTCATAACATTTCTGTTCTGTTCCTTTAACCCTGCAGTGGTGGCGCCAAGTCTGTCAGACCCGAGTGGATTTATTTCATACATAAAAGTGGGGGAGCCGGGCCCAGCAGCTTGGTGCGGCCAGTACCTTTCTACCGGTTAGTATATTAGTGATTGTGGTAGTATTCGCGTCGAGAAAGTTTTTTATATTGGTTCTGTGCGACTTTTGGGTCTGTCAGACTGGGCGCCAATGCTAGTGTAACAAAAATTTTGTTGGCAGGTAAGTCAAATAATATTATGTTACATTCACGACCGCAACAATTATTGTGATTTAGTTTTTATATTTATTAAAATAAACTATATTGTTTCAGGAAAATGAATTATGAGAAAGATCAGGCCAAATTGCTTCAGCTTCTAGATGAAGTTGTTAGTGACACAGAAGAATTATATGACGATGTTGAGGCTGAGGGAGAAGCCGATATTATTCAAGCACATTTGTCTGACTCTGACACTGAACAGGAAGGTGTGAAAAAACGTTGTTATCTTTGCAAAAAAGACAGTAAAACGCGTTATTTCTGCAAAATTTGCAAAAAATTTATTTGTTTATCACATGCTGAATTTCTGTGCCCGAGTTGCATACCGGAGTCCGAAAACTGAAGAAACGGCTCAGCGATACCTTATTCTTTAAGATACAATACATTACTGTTTGATTTTTAGTTTTTTTCTTAAAGCAAATCGCTCAATTTTGTATGTTTGATTTATTTTTAATAAAAAGAGATACGTGTTAACTTTTACTTGACTTTTCAATATACAATGTTTTTCTGGGTACTGGCAGGGTTAATTCTGGTTAAAAGTAATGTATAAACATAATTAAGAAGAAGAAAAAATTAAATAGTCACAAACTGTATTTTTGAAAATTTTTAAAATGTGGGTCTGTCAGACTTGGCGCCACTACTCATGTTAAACATATGGGCGCCACCACTGCAGGGTTAAGTAAAGAGTGATTTCACGTTTATCAAGAGTATTTGGTATCAGTGACTATGACAGTTTCGAGATTTTTTCAATTGAAGTAGGGTTATGTTTATGTTCGTATTATATTTTTATATTAGTGTTTATGTTTTCTTCTGATTTCCAACTTGAAATAAGTGTTATGGGTGAAGTAAATAGAAAAAGAGTTAGGGGTACAAATTATACAACAGAAGAAGAATTGGTAAAAATAGCTGAAAAATAAAAATCGATTATTGAGTGCACAACCTTTGAAGGTTCAATCATTTCGATAGCCATATTATGGAGAACCGCTGTTGCTGTAATTAATGTCATTGCTGTATCCAGGTTAGCCCTTATATCTAGGGATAGTATAGACACCATACTGTCTTTGTACTGTATTTCTAGTTCTTATTATTGACTCATAGTATAGTCTTTCAGCCTCTATATTTGTTTCCTGCAGAGGAGTCAGGAGATATGGTTGAACTCCATATCCAGATTCTCCAATTGAATGGAACCTCCTAAATTGGCCTCCTTCAAAATTATTTTTCAATCGACTATTATTAAGAATAGTCTAATCATGAGCACTCCTTGGCCATCTCGCCACTATAGCAGGTTTGCTTAACCTGAATCTTCGGTAACATTTTTCATCTGACCAATTATCAAAATCTGTTATTCTCTGTTTATATATTTTTCGTTTCCTATTGATGAATATTTCTTCATCACTGTCGCTCTCGTTGCTGCTATCCTCAAAGGCTGATGATTCGGTATCCATTTACATCTCAAGAGAATTTGTCCACAATACTGACACAACGAACTGAAAACTGTCTTAAATTTTAAGGATAAAGTCGCCTAAAGTGTCCACTTTAACTTAAAGTCGACTTCACGTCGACTTTAAGTTATAAGGACTGTGATGAAATCGTGTTGAAGTTTGTTATGAAAACGGCCGTTAAGGTGAAAAAGCATAAATTGTTGGTAGAGAGTATATCAATGATTTGATAGAAATTTCACTTAAATCTTCTTATTACAAAGCCAGTAGTTGAAATATTCGAAACAATGGATTCTTTGTACACTTTGTAATAGTTGATTCATTGGAAATTTGCACGGTACATCAATTACGTTGTGAAATTTCCTTTATAAATAGTTTCACTCTTTCTCGATAGATTGTGCGTTAAGTACAAATATTTGACATTTACAATATCTTTGTAGGTATACCTATATGTATTAGAAAAAGTAGGAAAAAATTAAACTTTAAAGATAAAACAACATGGATTTCACAAAATAGGTATATGAAGATAAAAAGTTGTGTTCACTTGAAAATTAACACATAGACCAAAGGTTATTTTTATTAGATGCGTTAAATTCATCTGTCGGTCATTAGAATACTAAATAAACATTAAAATAGTTTTAAAATTATGTAAGAAACAACATTTATTGCACACCAAAGATAACCGATATGACCATGTGTTTTGAATTTATGGAAATAGTGAAATCACGTGTTAAAAATGGAAGGAATAAAATGCAAAATATGAATTTAGACATCAAGATCTGCCTAACAACATCTCAAACTTCAAAATATGTTCATCAGTTGAGAATTTTTATGGATTAGTCAATTACAAATCTTAAAAATTATTATTTTCAAAAAAATAACCTACCTTTCTGGGGGCCTGAACCCTTTTGCGGAATCAGCCCCAATGTAATATTGGAAGAGAAAAAGAGAAAAAGAGAAGATCTGATCATTGGAAAGATCTAGTAGGGCTTATAGTACAGGGAATGAAGCTCAAAAAAAGGTAAAACCTCGCAATTTTTTCGTCCAGCATGGATTGACTTGAAATTTTAACAGGAGGTAGGTGATAGCCGAAGGTTCAAAATCTATATCGAACCGAAGAGCGCTAAACGGTTTTTAGGGGTTTTAGGGCTTATTTGTCAAAGATCATAAAATAACATTTTAAACCTGAAAATGGGTAAGATTTGGTTTGGATAAGTTGAATAATGATTGTTTTGAGCTTTGGAATACAATTTCATCATATTATTTCAACCCTTAAAAAGCAGCCCCTGTTACAGCTTAATGTAAAAAAAATCACGAATCCTTAAAAAATGATTTCGCCTCTGATTGATTTGCATAAAAATTTGGGATTAGGCTCAACTCACTCTCTGCTTTATATATCATGTCATGCCGACGAACACTAATTGTTTCTTAGGGGTGAAAACTACCCCTAAATGTCAAAAATTGAAAAATAGCATAATAAATCTTAAGATAGGTGAAAATTGGTTTAAATTAGTAAAATGATGAATTTGTTACATTTCAAAATACAATTTTATACTTTTTCAACCCTTAAAAATCAACTGTTATTAGTGTTATATGTAAAAAAAAATTAAAGACTCCTCCTCTGGGTGACTACAGCCTGTTGAGATCAAATGAATGCAAAAGTCAAAGTAAAACTGGACATTGTCACCTGAATGGGCACCTAGAAAAGCTCAAAATAGTGGAGGAAGAAGAATGCAGATTTTATGACATGTAAGAAGAAACCTCCATCCACATACTTTCCAACTGCACAGCACATCAGAATCCTAGAGCACAGCACCTGGGAGATTACTGGATAGAAGAGGAACATTTACTTAAGCTGAAGCCTGCAGACATCCCAAAATTCCTCCGGTATTTAGAACTAAAGGGGGCGAAATAGATCTTTTAGGTAGAGTCTTAGCTAAAATTTGTTACTCAATTAATGACCTTGAAAATACGACAAATTTCTTGTAATTTGACACAAAAAAGAGCATTGTGGGAGAGAAAAGACCAAATAGTAGGTCAATTCTAATTTTTACAAATACAAAGTTTTTATGTTTCATGTATGTTTAGTTGCATTGTTAGATTTCACGCTACTTTAACTAGCAATTTTTTCCCACACAAACCTTTCAAAATGCGTACCTAACACATTTTTACAATTATAATTATTAATACATGAATGCAAACCGCGTCATAGAATGTTCTCATTCTTATTAGCATCATATTAATTAAGAGATTTTTATTGAATAATGAAAAGTAGCCGGAAAAACGTTCAATCATAGTTCAAGTAGTACTACTTTAACTACGGATGAATCGACCATACTACCTCCGCTCGTAAAGATTTAACGATTTAGATAAGTACTTTCTTGAAGACTACTTAAACGGAAAGAATGGAAAAAATCTTTTGTTGAAGTTAACAGAAACATAAAAATTAAAGTATTAGTAACACAACGAATATATTTCAATTGTAACTACTAGACAACAGGAGGACTTTCAAAGCTGCAATAATAGTCAGTTATAACAAGACAAATGGTACCGGAAATAAATTATCTTTGTTATTTTTTATAGCTATTTGAAAAAAAATGGGTTGTTATATATACTCTAACTGTTTGTAGAATGATCTAATGCTTAAAATTACATATTTTAGACTGTTATTTACACTGAAAAAAAGTTATTTCGTTATGATTTTAATTATACACCATTACTATCTGATTCTTCCACCTCTACCTTGGCAATATCACTCTCAAACCTAACCCTATGGTGTGCTGTACTGTGCTCTAGGATTCTGAAGTGCTGTGCAGATGGAAAGTATGTGGATGGAGGTTTCTTCTTCCATGCCACAAAATCTACATTCTTCTTCAACTATTTTGAACTTTTTCAGGTGCCCATTCAGGCGACAATGTCCTGTTAGGATCCCTGTTAAAACTCTTAACAATTTAACTTTGACTTTTGCATTCATTTGACAGGTTGTAGTTACCCAGAAGAGTATTTGATTGTATAAGCCCTACAAGATCTTTCCAATGGTCAGATCTTCACTTTTTCTCGGCTTTACCTATTTCTTCCAATATTACATTAGAGCTGATTCCGCAAAAGGGTTCAGGACCCCAGAAAGGTATTTCAGTCCCCCTCTTTGCTATTTCATTTCCTTCTATTCCAGTGTGTCCTAGAATCCATAGTAAGCCTAGCTCTATACATCTGAAGTTTCATGGCTAGGAGTTTAGTTCATCTAGAACCACACTTGTCCCACTAAACTCACTTTTACCTAAAATTAACCACAAATCTACTACTTAAACCCACTCCAGCATCTGCAAACTTCTATAACTTGATATAATGCACGCTTCTTGTGTAAATAAAATCACTAGCGGCCACAGAATCCTCAACTTACCTACTTAAACTACATGGAAAGATATTTAAGTATACTTTTTTCTCAGTGTGCGTCTACAATCGTCGTAAAAAATTGATTATACCTTTGAAGATATTGCGCAATAACGAAGGAAACGGTGAGCTTCTCCAGACCACAAATTCAGTTAGTTTAATTTGTTTTTCAGCATACCATGCATATTTTATTGTTTCACTTCTATCGAGGATTGAAACACCGATCGCACAACGAATGAAGTGAGGAAAATTATAGACTTGAACTATGGTTTTGTGTACACTATGTTGAACATTAGCGTAGAAGATTGAATTTGAATGATTTGAATTGGAAATAATATCAATTAACTTGCAAAATAATGAGTTTCATCGAAACTTTATGTCATATTTACGAACGTATCTTTATAATGACATATTTCTGACAGTTATGGATGACTTATGTAGTTCTGTGGCTTTTAAAATTCGCGCATTTAGTGGAAACGTCACGACTGCCATATGTCAAGTTTTTGGATGCAAAATTTTATAATTGTATTAAAATAAAATAAGTAATAATAAATATACAGTGTGGAAACCACTTATGGAATAAAATTCTTTATGTCATTATTTCAGAAAATTATAAAAAATGCCGAGACACGTCAACTTTTGAATTGAGTTG
The DNA here is from genome assembly GCA_910591685.1 of Galerucella tenella. NCBI lineage: Eukaryota > Metazoa > Arthropoda > Insecta > Coleoptera > Chrysomelidae > Galerucella > Galerucella tenella. The sequence continues at coordinate 28,051 of CAJUYH010000125.1, read as the reverse complement.
TGCGTTATGTTAACATAAATGTAAATGTAGAGGGTGATTCACGCAAGTATGCCATAGTCGTTGTTGTTTTGTTTTAATGAAACACCCTGTATATTTGCATATTTTTGAAATCCTCTTAATGAACCGATTCCAACAAACTTAATAATGTTATTTTGAAAATGACTCTCTGCCATTTACCAGTTACTATCTTGCTTTTCCATATTAAATACGTCTTTCAAGATATTGTTCACTATCGTGACTTTCCATTTTTTCTTTCTGATTGATAGATAATTATTTTGCTAGTACAGTTATATCCTTTCGCAATATCCTACGTGTGACGGCACTGGTGTATGTACATGCTACGTAAATACGAATTACTTTAAATTGAAACTGTAACAGGTCGTTGATTAAACGCCAAAGAATTTTTAATTTAAAAAAAAACTTTTCTCACGAGTTTCAGAGAGAGGAGTAGGTTTTTGTTAAGTTCGGTATATAAAGCAATAATACTGGATGATAAATTTGATTCTTTGTGACCCAAACACGAGCGTGTAACGTGAATAAGTTTCAATATGGGGGTTCATTTTGGAAAAAAAATATATAATTTTGGAAACATTACATTATTTTTAGTATGCATTTATAAAACGTCATTTGGTAGTGCTGTTCTTCAAAGCATCTCAAATGAATGCTATTATTTTATAATTACCATACTTAACTACTTATTTTTTTATACTTAATAATAAATAGCAACATTAATAATATCTATTTTTAACTATAGAAACTCTCCGTTAAAATATTATGCAATAGGAGAACTCAACGATAAAATATCAAGGACTCGGATTTAAACAACTACCAAATACAAAACCACAATATAAATCAGATAATTTTTTACCATATGCAAATAGACAGGCTTGCGCGTACCAAAAAGACCATAATAATATCTTGATTTTAAGATGGTTGTTAAGTACTCAATTTTATAGCTAATGAATAAATTTATAGAAAGTCCCATGGTTAATAAAAAGCATACATTTTTGAGGAACAGGATGGACTAAAAATGGATAGGGTACAAGCATAAATTTTGCTATTGGTGGGAATTGACGCTCTATCAGGTCTTCTAACACCTTGCATGCCTGTTTTTTCCAAAAAATATAAACTTTACTTTTGAAACGACTTTAAAATCATAAAATTTGAGAGTCCGCCAAAACGCGCTTTACGTCATAAATATGGCTGCCCCATGGAGTGACGTCATTTGTTTACGTTCTTATTCGTGTATCACGCTCTGAGTTCTTGTGACCTAATTTATTTCTGAAAGCTTTAAAAATGGATAAAGCCGGAAAAAAAAACTTTGTATTCCAAGTATTGCATTGTATTGAGTGTAAATCAACGTCTATTAAAACTCTAGATAAAATATTCGTTTCTTTACCTGGTGGGGCAAGCAAAAATACACTTAAGAAAAGGGCATTATGGTTGCAAGCTATGCGTCGAAACAAATACGATATTTCGACAAATACTACTACTTTTGTTTGTGAAGACCATTTTAATATAAGTACCTTTTTCTATGCTGGTAATTTTTATTCTTAAATAGTTTGAGGTTATGTACCAATATATCTAGGAATCAACCATAAAAGCATCATTTTCTTACGACTACACATGGAAATATGGTTGGTATATATTATATAAATAATACATAGTTTAAATCGTACTTACGATAATGCTTCAACTCATCTTATTTCCTCTGCATTAAAGTAGCTGTTTGACTTCATAAATTCAAGCAGCATAAATGAGTATACTTTGGGCAAGTTATCAGTTTGTGCTTTTACAAAACCTTCACTAGCCATATCTTCACTCACAAAATATGAAAGAATCGTCACTGAATACTGAACTAGTAAATAAAATATATTCTTCTGAAAGTTTGAAGATATCCTCGGAAATATCGAATATTTATGTCCACTTTCCACTTTACGTTGACTTTTAGAAATAAAAAAAAGCACACACAAACACGTAATGGTCTCAAACAAACATATAAATGATATATTAATTCGATGAAGCATTTAATAGTTGATTAAAATACAATATAAACACATAACCCAATGCAATACCGGCCAAATTGACATAAGTAAACACAAAAGATATGACATCACACGTATCATCGATAGCATTCGGAAATCCTCGGGTTGTGGTCGGAAAGTGCATTGAAATCTGAATTTTATTTTAAAATTTGGGAGTAATTTCCAATGGAAACTGGTTTATTTCCTATTATTAGTAATTTTTGATATCATATTTACTATTATAAATTAATATCCAAGCAAAATATGAAATATGCGTGTATTCTATTGTGAAATTTAGCTTCTGACGATTGTGGATTCGAAACATTATAGTGGACGTAATATTTTTAATGCAGCTATCTTATCGTATATCCCCTTTAAGTTACAATGACGGTATCCTATCGAATTACAGTCGAACAAAAAGCCGACAACTTTAATTTCGCACAAAATCTATTACGTCAAGTATACAATTCAATCAATGGTAAAGCTAGGTTTTACTATAATTTTACGGTTATTACTATTTGTGCACTCATACAGAAAAATGCACGTTTTTATTAGATATCACTGCTATTCTTTTTATTCGGATAAATAGGTTGGTCTTAAACGAGATTTTCGTGTATTATAATAATTGATGCATTTCTTTATGCATCTTTCTTCTCAACATCACATTATTCTGTTAAAAATAAACATTTAAAATACCGTAAGGATACAAAGAAAATAGGCAATTTTAAATTGAAATAAAGATGAAAAAAAAACGGTTAATATAGAAGAAGAAAAGCATCTACCATTTTATGGTGTTTTGTTCGTTAGAAAACAATCTACCAAAATCTGACAGCCGGAAGTCGATTAATTATATACCTGGCTAACGATTTTTATTATCAAGACAACATTTTATTGTTCATTGGATCTAAAATGGATGCCAAAAAAACATATATTATGAAAAAATACATAAACCTTGCAATGGAATGTCAAACAAAGTTAAATTTTACGCAGCAGCATCAATGTTGCCAGTTCTTACAAAGTCTATAAGTAATTAGACAGGTCAGGATCGAGAAGTTTCAGTTTTATAAAAGAAAAATGCTAGAGATATGTTTAAATATTTAAATTAATTGCGGCAGATGGGAATATTTTAGCCAATTTCTACTGAAAGATTCACTGGATTTGTTAAATCTGACCTTCCGTGTAGTATTAAACGATTTCCAATTAAATCCCTGTGAAAAGAATCAGTTAAGCTTCAAATTAGAAGTACATTAAATTCCCAATACCCAGTAATTAGTTTCTGTTCGGATTTCCAATAAGACATGAAAACGATACAAAGAATTTCGTTAATTTCAATTCAGAACTAGTAGTTCTTTTTCAAAGTTGAAGCGAAACGAATTCGGGGAAATTGGAGACGGACGTTTTCATCTTAAAATGTAATTACAACTAGATCTCCAGCTTCATGGACGTAGAAACATAAAACAATATTTTTATTTTATATTTTGTTTGATAGATATACAAGGAAGGATGTATGGATTCACTTGATTTCCATTGAGGTGTTAAATTTAATAAAAATTTGATGTTTTATTAATATTGTAGTAATTTTTATACTTATAGAACTTTTTTTTTTAGCAAAAATGAAGATATTACTTCCACTAGTCGTCTGGATAACGTGGCTGAACACAACGGTAAGTTTCATACCATGTAATTCTTCATAAAAAAAGTCTTCATGACTTCATTCATGACAAAATTTATACAGATACACATTGCGAAAAGTCTATTCGAACCATACGATTTACACAAGTACGACAAGGAAAACTAATTGAAAGAGAGAGAAAAATAATTGTGCAGTCAGCTGTTGCCAAATGTATTTATCTGTAAAAGTTTTTCGGCAACAATGTTAAATACCAATAATTTTTATTTTTTTTGTATTTAATACAAACATGCCCGCATCAACTACTAAGAGTTATTAGCAGGAGGACTTACACAAGTAGTATGTGTTGTATTTGTGTTATAGATAATTTTTAAATTTGGTTATACAAAGTAATGTCTTTGAAATATTTAATTAAAGCACTTGTGTCTTTGGTGAGCCCATCCTTGAATACCGCACTTAAATTATTCTGTCTTCTATATCTAGAATATTCGGGACACTCTAAGATGATATGTTTTATAGAAAGAGAAGCATGGCAATGTATACATTCTGGTGCTGGTTCTTTGTTGAGGAGATATTGATGTGTAAGGAGTGTGTCACCTATTAGCAGGCGGGTTAAGGCAACTTGCTCTCTTCGTTTTTCTGGTATTGATAGAAATAATCCGACTTGTGGCTTAACTTATTTCAGTTTGGATGTCGTATGGTTCCATTTTACTTGCCAAGAATTAAATATATGTTTTTTGATTGGATTTATGTGGTCAGTGTAGGGAATTTTTTTAATGTAAGGTGCTTCTTGATTAGATGTTGTATCTACTGCTAATTAATCGACTTCTTCGTTACCTTTTATACCAGAGGGAGATGGAACCCACAGAAATGAGACGTTCTTTTGGGTGAGGTGTATTATTTCCATTTCACTTTTGATTCGTATGAGAATAGGATGTGAAGGGTAAAGTTGTTTCAAGCCAAGTAACGCACTCAGTGAATCTGTTATGATGAGAAACTTGGTTGCTGTAGAGTCTTTGCACATTTTTATGGCTTCAAGAATTGCAGTGGTTTCTCCCGTGAATATACTACATTGATTCGGTAGTCGGATGGCAGATTTGTTATTTCCACAGATGTAAGCTGCTGCAATTCCATTGTTATTTTTTGAATCATCTGTATAGATTTGCAGGGTTTGGGGGTATTTTGATATAATTTCCTTGGACAGGTTTTGTAGGAGACAGGGGTTGGTTGAATTTTTTGGATTTTGAGTGAGGGACGTATTAACATCTGGCTTCTGAGACATACAGGGGGGAAAGTTAGAGTTTTGTTGGAGCGATAATTTAAATTGTTCAAATTCATAGTTAGCTCGTCTCACTCTTTCTCTAAAAGGGAGATTTTTTGTTGGCTTGGAGTCGTATGATACCAATAATTGTTGAGTCGAATTATTTATTGCAGATTGTAATTTGTCCATTTATTTTCTTGAACTATATTATTTTATTCTTATCTGTGTTGATCTCACTCAATTTTCAAAAGTCATTAACATTACCAATCTCGAATTTCTCCCAATAAATACGGCGTGTAGAAGAGAATCCTCTCAAGAATGTTGACCTTTAATTCTAATTTGTCCTCATTTATAGTGGGTGGGTACAAAATAATGACATACGTTTCACTTTTTATCTTTATCTGGAGTTGTATTAACAAGTATTTCTTTGTTTTAACGGAATTCCAATCCATATTCGTCATTTCTTATATTTATTGATAGACTACTCAAAAGAATGTAACATTTTTTGTGGGAACGTAAAAGTACTACGGCGCCACTGGCAGCTATAACTAATGCTGTAAATCATTTTTACCACACAGTGGACTGTTTAAATAAATAGCTAACAAACTTAGTTGGTGCCAATTCAAAATATAGTAATTGGGTAGCTTTGTTTCTTCTTTAGTTTTAGCAGAAAAATCGCCATAAATACACGTATTTGCGATTAATTTTACAGCACAGCAGCTTATTATCTCTTTAAAATTTTTATCAATTGAGAACATTAATTATTCTATAAAATATGGAATTTTACTAGCTGTACTTCTTCTTTCTTCTTCGGTTACAATCATAAACTTTTAATTACGCCTTAAGCGAAACACCTTTTGACTGATTTATAATTCTTGTAGGTACATACTCGCGCAGACCGATTGTAATACAAAGTTCAATATTCTTTAAGCGCGGTTCAGTCCACTTTCAGTTATGTCCAGCGTATTATCGTGTCTTGTTCACTTTCACCTTCGCATTTTGTTACACAAGATAAAAGAATGAAAAGGCAAAGGTTACAAAAAAATTCCACTAAAAAAAAACGAAGTCATTAATAACTTTATACTTAACTTTAAAAATGATACAAGTTTTACTTGTTTATCTAACTGTGGTAAAGGTCTGCAGATTTCGAAAAAATGTATCCGATAAATTACAAGCTTTTTGTGTTACGAGGATGTATTGATATCTAGTTAGTCTAGAGTTACGAAATAAATTAAAAGAAAAAAGATGTTCACCGAAATTGTGAAAATCGAGAAATTGGAGTATCGAGGCATCATCAAGTATCTGTATTTAAAAGGGTTGAGAGGTAAGCAGATTTACGAAGATATGCTTAATACCCTTGGTGATCAATGTCCTTCGTCCTCTCCAAGACCTAAGAAGTTGAGTGTCCAAAAATCTGCTGGAAAAGTTCTTGCTCCAGTTTTTTTGGGATTGCCATGAATCATGATTGATTTTTTGGATAAGGGTAGAACAATAACCGGAGATTACCATTCGACATTACTGACCACTCTACGGGAAAAAATTAAAGAAAAAAGACGCGGAAAGCTCTCCAAAGGTGTTTTGTTTTTGCAGGACAACGCCCCTGCACACAAATCTCATGTTGCCATGCAAAAAATTCGTGATTTAGGGTTTGAATTACTAGAACACCCCCTTATACAGCAGATTTGCCTCCGTCCGACCATCATCTCCTTCCTCAACTGAAAAAATGTTCAAAAGGTCGAAAATTTTCTTTCAACGAGGAGGTAATAAAAGCTGTGGAGGTCTGGTTTGCAGAGCAAGAAGAACATTTTTTATTTAAAGGCTTATATAGAGACGTTGCAGGTTCGATGTAATAAATGTATCAAAGGAGAATATGTTGAGTAATGACATTGAAATTTTGTTTGGTTCTATAGTAGGATAAGAATTTTTCAATATACATAAATGTATTATAAATTATAAAAACCTCGAAGGAACGTTTCAGTTTCATTGTACAAAAATACTTAGTATATAGTCAAACAAATTGGTACATTCCTCTTCTGTAAAATATTGGAGGGTAGATTGCGCGACTATTAACTTTTGGTGGAATGGTTTGTTACAGTAAAAACCCGTGGTCGAGCAGCTTAATATGAGAAAGAGAAAAAAATCGATTGGACACCGATTCATAATTCATAAACAAATCCATAGAAATCGAGATCGAAGGTTTTATCGTGGACAGAACGTGGTGGGCGTGTGCGTTGGTCATTGTTGTTTAAGAAAGTAAAAGTTACTTCGGATCCGGTCGAAGGGAAAGACTCGTGCCTCAATATGATTATATTTTAATTATTTGTAATAAGAAAAAAAGTCGATGCGAAAAGTTAGGGATTGTTGTTTTGGGTTGATTTGATTGAAAAGGTTATTTTCATATTTTGTTAAAAGAGCCCTCCTCTTTAGGAGTCGGGCTCTTTCGCAAAAATATGAAAATAAACTCATGCAGTTATTAGACAATATGCTTTCATAAAAAATTATCGGTAATTTTGATGCACTTGTGTAATTACTTCCGATAATATCAATATTTATGGACTGTGTTTTTTACCATTTCATTGACCACTACTTCTTTTCATCCTGTTTCAATTGATATAAGTTGATTTCGGTTTATATCAGCTTCTTGTTGATTTCAGTGGTTTCCAATTGATTTCGCTTGTTTTTGTTATTTCAACTTGATTCTATATCTAATAAGTCATGTTCAGTTATCTTGAATTGTTTTTAGTTGCTTTATTCGAGTTATTTTGCTTAAATTCAGTTGTTGTTGATAGATTGGAATAATTTTCACCTTTTTCATTGCTTCCAATAGATTTCGGTGATTTCTTATTATTTTTTCGAATATTTTCAGCTGTATATAAGTAATTTTATGAAATTCTGGTTGATCTAAGCAACATTTAGATGCTAATTTCAGTTATATTGACATATTTGTAACTATTTTGAATTCCATTTCAGTTTATTATATTGAAATTAGTTAACTTCATGTAGTTTTAGTTGATTTAAGTTATTTCAGGCGCTAATTTCAGTTATTACTGTCATTTGTGACCCTTTTCAGTTTTGTTTAATTGCTTCAAGTAGTTTTTTCAGTTATTTCCAATTTTTATGGGTAGTATATTCCCAATTATGGTAATTTTAAATCAATATCAGCTAGTTTTATTTAATATTAGTTAATTTAAGTTACTATTGGGTGGTAATTCCACTTATCTTCAGCTGTTACTAACCGCTTTCAGTCAAACCCAATTGCTGTGAGTCCTTTTTTTTGGATTTTAGTTACTTATCAATTAATATTAGTTAGTTTTATGTAATATTAGTTAATTAAAGTTATTATTAGGTGGTAATACCACTTCTCTTCAACTGTTACCAACTGTTTTCAGTCATATCCAATTGCTATGAGTCGTTTATTTTGAATAGTAGTAACTTATCAATCAATATTAGTTAATTTTATGTAATATTAGTTAATTAAAGTTACTATTAGGTTGTAATTCAACTTTTCTTCAGCTGTTACCAACCGTTTTCAGTCATAACCAATTGCTGTAAATCGTTTACTTTGGATTGTAGCTACTTATCAATCAATATTAGTTAGTTTTATGTAATATTAGTTAGTTGAAGCTACTATTAGGTTGTAATTCAACTTCTCTTCATCTGTAACCAACCGTTTTCAATCATATCCAATTGTGGTGAGTCGGTTATTTTGGAGTGTAGTTACTAATCAATCAATATCAGTTAGTTTTGGCTAATATTAGTTAATAAAAGTTACTATTAGCTGGTAATTCAACTTCTCTTCAGCTGTTACCAACCGTTTTCAGCCACATCCAATTGCTGTGAGTCGTTTATTTTGAATTGCAGTTACATATCAATCAATATTAGTTAGTTTTATGTAATATTAGCTAATTAAAAGTGGTAATTCAACTTCTTTTTATCTGTTAGCACCCGTTTTTAGTCATATACAATTGGTGTGAGTAGCATATTTTCAATGATGGTAATTTTAAATCAATATCAGTTAGTTAATTAAAGTTACTATTAGGAGGTAATTCAACTTATCTTCATCTGTTACTATCCGTTTTAAGTCATATCCAATTGCTGCAAGTCGTTTATTTTGGATTGTAGTTACTTATCAATGAATATAAGTTAGTTTTATGTAATATTAGTTAATTAAATTTATTATTAGATGATAATTCAACTTCTCTTCATCTGTTACCAACCATTTTCAGTCACATCCAATTGCTGTGAGTCGTTTATTTTAGATTGTAGTTATTTATCAATCAATAATAGTTATTTTTATGTAATATTAGTTAATTTAAGTTACTGTTAGATAGTAATTCTACGTTTCTTCAACTATTTTCAACCGTTTTCAGTCATATCCAATTGCTATTAGTCGTTTATTTTGTATTGTAATTATCAATCAATATTAGTTAATCTTATGTAATGTTAGTTAATTTAAATGTGCTAGTTTTAACTAGCAATTATCCTTCAAACAAGCTCTTTCGATCAGATTGGAAATTTCGTACCTCATAGCGTGTGAGACGTAAAGATTATATTTCTATCTTCATGTGTAATTAGATGATAAGTGTAGAGAATCGGTCCAATTAATAACTTACAGCGCGATGGCCATCTCGTCATCTCTTGGCTAATTTTCCTCGACGAACGGATTTCCTTTTAATATCATGTTTGTTTTCTTCACCGTATACATGGATAAATGGATAATTCTGAAGCCCCTTAGTATTACAAAAAAAATAAGAATAGAGCGACACAGCTAGCTGTATTATTATTTTAAAAGTTGAATCATCCAAGTTGTGATTACCCATTCAAATCCGTACAATTTAACCATTAATCCAAATCGATGACGGTAGGATATCTAGATCTAATATAGTAGCTATGACTGCTTGTAATTCCAATGATTTTGATGTATAAATCAAGTAATTAGAAGCAAGAGTAAATGGACTGAACTATAATTACTAGAAATTACATTTTTTTCCATCTGTTCTTTCGCTTATCAAGATCCCGGGTAAGAGAAGTGTTAAAACGAGTTCTCGGGAGAAAAAAAAGGTTTTAAATTTACTATTCGTCTTAAAAGTCACTGTAGAGATCGTATCTGGTAGAAGATATGTGCTGTCTGGTGAGTAGGGAAATTTGTTGGCTCTGACCATTAAAAGATTGATAAAAAAGGGACGGTATGTATCTACTTGTTTGTATGGAAATTATTTTTATTAATTTTTATGCAAGTTTAATAGGATTTATTGGATGCTTTTGCAAGGTATCTCTTGTTTATCTTTGTTGAAACTACACGGTCAAAAATTTTTATTTTGATGTATATAGTATGTATTTATTTTGGGGTGACATTCACTGAGACCTTAAAATTCTAATGTGCTCCCTTACTTTTACTCAGTTTCTGAGGAGAGTCTCAGACTTTGTGTAAGTAATGCCACAAGGAAGATATTTAGACACAGGGTATGGGCCATCTGTTCCAAAATATTTTAGAAAATTAGATAGTTTATACAAGAAGCTGGCACATTCTGAGTGTTCGGTTAATTTTCTTCGCCGAAGCAGGAATAATGGAGTCATACCAAGAGGACTAAGGTTACATCCTGCCTACGGAGGAAGAAAAATGAACAGAATATTGGAAAAGGCAAGTTTTGCTATGGTTCAGCACCATAGATATAAAGTATTCAATATCGAACAAAATATCGTAGGTATTGAGGATTTTCTTTTTGATACGGTAACTAAAATTGACTTCGATAAAATAATAACAAATATAAATATAATATATACTACATCGTATGAAAAACAAAAACAAATTCAAATGCGAAAGTTTGAGATATTATTTGAACGAAAAATCCAAAAACAACTGAATAATTATCAACAAAACAATGTACCGAACACAATCATTAATTTATCAAACAAAACTTTAAATTCTTCAGACGTATTAGTTCTTTCAAAAGGATTAAATTTTGCTTTGACTCCAAAGTCAATACCAAAATTAGACATAATAAGTTCAATAGAACAAGTAAGTAGTGAATTACCTGAACACGAAAGAGAAGAATATAGAGTACGTTGTGAAGTCATATTAGAAAAATCTATTCATTTAAAAAACAATACTACAAAAGCAGAACCAAAATCAATTGAAAATCTCAAAGAAGATGATTCTATTATTATTTTACCGGCTGATAAGGGCAATTCTACTGTAATTATAAACAAAGTTGATTTTGATTCAAAAGTAATGGGTTTATTAACAAATGGCCCTTATACTAAGCTACCAAATGATCCTACCAAATCAATTGAAAACAAAATTTATAAAACACTTTTCAAATTCAAGAACGAACTTGCTAATCGTGAAAGAACAATGTTAACACCTAAATACAGTAAACCACCACATTTTTATGGTTTACCAAAAATTCATAAACAAAACATACCATTACGACCAATTTGTAGCACTATTAATTCCCCATGCAGCAAACTATCAAATTATATATTAAAAATCATTGAACCTCTCGCAATACAGACAGATTCATACATCAAAAACAGCAATCAGTTAATTCTTGTTGCTCAATTCCGTAACGAATTTCTTTGAAAAGTTATACTTTTTCATCATACCGTCTTGTGGCATGTTCCAGGCTGCCAGATTTCTAACAAGTGAGGAGGTATGGTTTCTTTTTTAACGATTCCCTCTCCACTGTCTTTAAATAACAATAAATTCGTTCTAATCATGATTCAGAAAAACTTTAAGTGAAATTATTTTTGACAAATTTTAATTCATTGAATAAAATAGGACTCTGCAATCGCACTCAGGTAATATTTTTAAATATTTTAATACTAATATGTATTCATTTAAATTGATACGTTATTAAATAGAAAAGTCCATCTCCTTTTTCATCTAATAGTATACCCTCAAAGGCATTTCCTATTGTTGTATTGAACATCCGGTGTCTTTTCTATACAACGCGTACTTTCAACTTCCTTTCTTTCATATTTCTTAGTAATTATAAGAACCACAAGTCATTGCCGTCTATTTATTTACGATTTAACGAAGGTTTTTTTTCAATAAACGTACCTCAAAAATATAAATCTTAATCCTTTAGTTGCCTTTTCACTTAATATTCAAATACATGACATAAAAAAGTATTATAGAGTCAATGAACCATACTAGCATCTTATTTTAACAAATTACTGATAAGAAATCTAATATAGTTAGTTCTGGTAAACACGCAAACCTTTTTGTCGCTTTTTCAGTGCGGATGTCTTACTATCGTACACCTTCACGTGTTAAATTGATCACCCTGTATATTAAAATAGTTTCACGTCTTGCAAATATAAGAAATAAAAGAATCAGATATTAAAAACTCGCACGATTGTGTGGAGATATCCTTGGAATGTGAAAATTACCCAAAAGGAAACATAAATTTCGCGTATATGATAAAATAATTACAAGGCAGCACATAAATAACATTTGTAAGTAAATGCTTTCAAAAGACGTTTGAATGGTATTAACGTTAGCAACTGGTAGTCGCAATTAGAAGCCATCTCTTTAAATTTTATTGATTCTATCGGTTTATGTGGTTGACAACGTTCTTGCGTGCACTGGCGTTAGTTTTTTCTTCGAAATATTCACTGAACGTACCCAAAGGGCGGAAAAAAGTTAATGCAAATGTTCACAAATCATCTGGCGAGCATTATCTAAATATATCTCATCGAGGAGAACCCTCCAATTTACAAATATTTAGCAGACGCGTCTTAGAATTCTTCACGGTGTACCCCGAGGCTTTTTCAAACAATGTACCGACGTTTTACACTGTCTTCAACCTGCAGAATGATGATAAATATGGCGGGATGTATTTTTTTACGTGATTTATATTACTTTTACAAAGTTCAAGGCTCGCCGTGATATCCTTTTAAAGGCGAAGTATTATTAAAAAGTTTTTAGTTTATAGACGACGAGACCGAAAGGCGTTACATAGTAGCTTGTTAGTGTTCCATACACGATGCGGGTTTTTTATTAATTAGCTGTATTTTTTTATTTAAACATTACATTGTTCTTGCAAACTTTAGTATTAATATAGAGATGCAGACCGTTTGCAGTCTACAGTTCTAATTATAAATAATATATTTTTTTTATTGGTGAACCATTTTACCTATTTCAAGCACGCCTCAGCGTGTTTAAATCGAACTTTAAAACACGCGCGTTTTTTAAAGTTACCATGGCAACATCAACAACTCGAGAAACGAAGTCTAAATCTATGGTCTAAATCATGTCTAAATGACATTTTTTTATTATTGATCTGACAGTAGTCGTTTGTAACGTCAAAACTTTTATTCGAACAATATTTAACAATGTCATATTTATAAATTGAAAAGGAAAGTGCCGTTGGTATTGTTTTAAATATTAATATTTCGATTTTTCAAATCTTAGGAAATGGTATTTAAATTAATAGATACTATTGACATTCACAGAATTCAATAAGGTTGAACTTCCATCAGAATACAAATTCTCATTTCCATGACAACGCAAGGTATACATCATATACATCACGAATTCAACCATTTGACATTTAGTTCTTATTTCCATCTATGATTTCAATTTCTTGTTGTTGTCGTAGTTATAGACCAGTATTTATAATTTCAAAGTGCACCAATAAAAAAAATAGCGTAAAGTATTCGTGGATAACTGGTCTTTGAAACACTTGCTCTATTTCGAGCACTCCGGCTTCGCCGTCGTGCTCCAAAAATCGCGCGTGTTTTGAAGACCTTAATATTCACTTATACTTTAATATACTATTTACACAACTGCTATGAAAAGTGACGTATTCCTCATAGCTTACTTAATTTCTAAACCAAATAATGCTTATACTGTGAGAAATATCATTTCTTCTTTCTTCTTCTTGTAGAAAAAGTATAGTGTGCAACATGCGGGGAAAGTACTTTTATCACGAGTGTGGAAGTTTGTGGCACGAGCCCGAGGAGCGAGTGCCGCAAACACACGAGTGGCTCGCGCCACAAACTTCCTCACCCGTGAGAAAAGTTGAACTTTCCCCACTTGTCGCACAATATACTATTTTTCCACTACTAGCTGTGAAATTGACAATCATTGCTTCTGCTAGCCATATGAGAAGTTGAATTTCTCTATTAGTGGTTAATAATTGTTTTTCTATTTTAACCTAGGTCAATAATGGACAAATTCAAATATTTTGGGAATTCAGGGAAAGTAGTTCAACAAAAACTTGTGCAATATAATTTTGTATACCCAGGAGATTGTTTTCAACATATTTGCTGCTTGAAATTACCTATCAAGGTAAAATTATTTGAATAAAAATGCCATTAGTTTAAAATTCGCGCTCAACCAAAAATGACTGATGACATAACGAGTACGTTCATAATATATCGAAAACTGACAGTGTACTTGTCAGTCAGACGACGGGGTAAACGCTTCTCTTAGTGCGTTTGTGAATTATTTTTAATTTTTGTCTTAAATTTGGTTAGTAGTGGAGCCTCGCACCTTATTCCGCTCGAGGCAAAGCCCATCGCGCAATAATTTTGTTGCTCGGTCAATAATAATAGTCTTCACCACCTTGCTGTATAATATACTAATATTTTCACTATCAACAGAAGTAGCTGAATTCACTAATATTGAATAGAAGAAAGAGAAAAACTATAAACAAGAGAAAAAAACGTAAACTATGGTTGGAAAGAAGTAACGAATAAGGCATAGGAAAAGTAAAAAATGCTGATTGAAGAACTGGCATTAGAATATACAGATTTTTATTTAAAAAAATTGAACGTCTATCAGATGAATAATAAATTTCAAATATTTGCTTCGCTTGGTTGATAATGACATTGAAAAAGAGGAATCTCTGATTTTAAATACCTTATTATGCTTATTTTCATATTGTGCACTTTTAACTTTATAAATTCAAGGACTTTTTAAAGTTCACCACGACACATTATGCAATATTGCTTAATTTACTTCTCTTTTTATGAAATATGGTATGGAAATAAATAATACTAGATATACTAGAGACTATACATGTCAGACATGCGCACTTCTTCTTCTTGGGATGGTGTATTCTATGGTTGTATCAAAAAAGCTGTGTGAAACGGGTGGCAATATAACCAATCAGTAGGCTGCAGAAATGCCAACTTAAATTCAAATCGCTCCTCTTTTTAAAAACAAGGTATGGAGGCTATGCTGCAGAATCACTGATACCAATCTCTTTGGAAACTGCATAAAAAACAATGTTGAAGTGGGCCTTAGCTGAGATACTTATTATTATTAACTATTTCAATTAATATGACCTTTCGAATAGGCTCAAAATCCTATTACAGCTCTGTATAAAAATAAATAGGATAAAAATGAACATATTTCAAAGCAACCTTCACCTTCTATAAATACCTTCATGAAAACTAAAGATGTTTTCTTAAAGTATATCATCAAAATTGATAATACCCACATAATGTGGCGGTCTTGCAAAGTTTATAGAAAAAAAATTTAAAAGTTATTCTTTATGATTACGATGATGATATGTTTGTGGTAATTACCTACTGAATCAATACATTTTTTTGTGTTCCATTCAATCGTTTTAATGTTATTTTAAAATAGATAAATAATGTTGTTTCTTTTAATGACTTTACTAAGATTATGTTTGACCTTCGGTTTGTCATTTTATTTAATATCACATTAAGTTATTCACAGAAGCTTTTTAGTTCTGGAATAATTATAGTGATTCTGACAGTTTTTTTTATAATTTTTTCATCGCAATAGCAAATTGTATTGAGCAGGTTCTATTTTCTCAACAATTTGATTTATTGTATTTCACGATGGAAATGTTCTATGAGAATGTCGTATGAATGTCATTAATCTTGATAATTTGTGGTTATGTATTAAATTGGTTGAAAAATATGTCTTGGAATAAACTAGAGATTGAAATGTTTATTGAGGAAATCTCAAAACATGCTTGTTTGTACAAAGTAAAACACAAAGATTACCATAACAAATACTTAAGAAGCTTACCCGTAGAATCTGTAGTGGCAAAGTTAGGCATCATTAGACCGTTTCACTTATTTTGTCAAATCTCATTCTCCTTTGTGTGCTCAGTGACATGAGAAGCCGTGAAAATTAATAAATATTTCAAAGTTCCCGGTTTTAAAACTAACGACATTTTTGAATTAGGTGAGTTTATATTCATTTTATCAAATCAAATCAAATCAGATCACTGCTCAGAATCTTGAACTGAATATTGTTCAATAAATTGTAATAGTCTAAAATAGCTCAAAACAGTTGGCCAATATTTCACACAAGAAATCTATTCCAAAACTTGGACTAAATATTGCACGAAAAATTGTCTAATCTAAAATGACCTTACGAGAGTCAAAGGTTCTGGCTGCAAAAATGCACTTTCGTATTGTTAATCTTTCTATATGTTTTTTTCCTCCTAAAATGTAAAATGTCGCTTCTTACTTGTCCAAGTTGATTTAACAATAATAGAAAATGAATTTTTTAATTATTAAATGATTAATTTTCACTAGTAATACCACTAGAGGTCAAATTATTTGGGAAATTTGACCTCGAGTGATATTCGGTAAGAAAATTCCACACCAAATGTGTTTATTTCAAACAGCATCAATTTTCGTCTTCATCAAGTACTTGCAAAGACAATCCCAGAATCTCTAAATCAAGGACAAGTAACTTCCAATCAACCTGCCATATATAATAATTACGTTTTTAATATAAACAGTAATCATAATATGGTCCAAAGAATTTAGAAAACATCTAAGCTTGTAGTTGAAATGTATCAAGAATATCATGTAAACAAATAAAAATTAGATTGTCAGAAAAAATATTCTGGCTTATAAACGTCAAAAAAATTTCCAGTATAATTTGCTGTTGGGTACCCACCACGAAAAAATATCCACTAAAATTCATCCGTTGCTATGGTAATCTGTAAGAAATGCACGTTCTGATTGGTTAAAAATCACATGTTCGGAATTTTCATAAAAATACCCGGATATATCCCAAACGAGTAGCCTATGTATCAAGCTTCCCATCTAAAATACCACGAACGTAAGAGTAATGCACTTTGTTGCTCTAACAACAGAATGTCATTCCAATTACTCTCGTTTTTCTCATGCGATTCAGAGCAATATTGAAAGTGGTATAATTTACCACCAATTTTCTCGGTTATCATTATACCTACGTCTTCTTCTGTTCAAATTATTTCAATTACTTCTGTAATTTTCTCAATCCTAGTATTGGTATCCCACAAGAAGTGTATGTTTGATACTCAATTCGAGTGAAAACGGAAAATAATAAAATCTAACGGTACATTAATAAGCAATGGAATGTTTTAAGTAAACATACAGTGGGCAAAAAGTACATAAAATACAATAAAACAATTAGACAAATAAAACGTTGAAACAAACAATGTATTGTTCTTGCAAAAGAAAATTTTCTTCGACAATGTATGAGTATTTGTCTAATTCCCATTTCTCATGTCTCCTCACACCTTCATTGTGACGAAAAAAAAAGATAGCTGAAAGAACGACATGTCTCTTTATATATTCATGTCTTCTTCTTCATTTGTAGCATATGGGAATAGACAATGACCAGAGGAGTAGGTAACTTACAGAGAATACTAATCATGTAAACGACAAAGACAATAACTATTTAAAGTGTGAGTTATAAAATATAATCGATGCTTCACCACAAGTAAAATTAATATTGGTATGTCTCGAATTAAGTGGGTTATAAAAGGCGAGATGGGATTAGAAATGTCTGTGCCAATTATTTTGTTCTAATACTGTTTAACATCAATAGTTTTAAAGAAAGAAGTTAAAAATACTGAGTGAAGTAATCTACAAAGCCTTATTTCTTCGTTTCAAAAAAGCGTCTGAAGTTTGAGGCTATAAAATATACCTTGTCAAAATGATAACCTCAAATTTCAGCCGGTTTTATACAAATTGATATTTAAAGGCCTGGGAGCAACCAAACCTGAATTTTGCTTTGTTTGAGCAGTTAAATGTCAAAGAGAAGAAAAATGGACAATGTGGAATTATTAAGAAGCCCAGCAGTATTTAAAGAAATGGGTGACTTACTTCTTACAGCAAAACATGACCGATCTGTCAAAGTGAGGTGTCACAAAATTGTCCATACTTGTACTAACTGTAGTGTGTTGGCTGAAAAAAATTTATTTGGAGAGTTGCAACGACTATAGACAAACGTGTTGCTAGTCATCGATCTTGGACGCGAATTATTATTTTTATAACGTGATTTTCTTTACGCTTACACACTGTGACATCATTGAATCATGCACCAGTGAGTTCTTCGAGCATTCATCCACGCAGTTCGGCAGGTGAATCCTGCTGAAGTTTGATTGATTTACCGAATCGTTGAATTCTGTTTTGGATGTTATAATTTCTTTGTAGGCGGTTTTTAAGAGAAAAAATATGTGTATTGGGAAGATTCTTAGTTTTAAAAGGTTGTATTCATTCTTTCTTAGTGCAATTTTATTGAGAAGGTTCTGTATCTGTATAATATGTAGAGTGGGGAGGGTGAGTGTAGGTTCACAGGACTTAGGCCACATGTGACACATTGTATGTCCTCCCGAGGAGTTGTCCTTCTAGGTCATCGTGTGGACAGATCACTAGGTGACATCTCCTTCATATCGGCAGGTGTAGGCCAAGACTCACCGAACACACACTCTCTTATTGACGATAACTCCGGACACTCGCATAAAATATGCTAAGACGCGCATAAGACAGTACGGATTGTTATGTTTTTGCCAGAAATTCCTTTTCTGGTCAGTTCTTTTATGGCAATTGAGATACCAGCCAGTTTTGTTCGAACCACGCTGGTATTGTTTCCCATTCCTCACTTAATCCTTAGGCTTAGTGCTCTGGAGTAGGTTATAAAAGTAAGAAATTCTTGTTTTAACCCCTTCAGAGTGGGAGTGATATTTCCAAAAAGATATTTTCTTAAATTATTCAAAACTCTATATATTTATTCACCTAACGTGTTTGGGTAGTAGAATTTTGTTTGCTGCATGACCTAAGGGTAGTGGTAAGATAAGATGGTAAGATAAATCTCAATGTTTATTGCCCCTCGTAATAATCGATAAAGATAACCATAGGTAATATTCAGAATAGCTTCAGTTGCTTTGACAGAGCATAACGGATTATTACTAGCCTTCAGCTAGTTTTGGCAGCCTTGGATCTTCCGACTTAATGAGGGCATAAGCAAGAGATGATTTAAACGCAGATTAAACGGTTTTGTAGGATTTTTTCGTTGCTTGAAAATTATAGGCTGTAGCGATTCAAGATTATGTGCCAAATCGCCAACGGTAGAACGTTTTCACTTCGGTGAATTTTATCGATAAACATTTTTGTATTGTCTGAATTAAAAAAAAAACATTATTAAATGTGTCGCTTTAATATCAAAGTAACTTTTTCCATGTGTACTATCACAAGAGAAAATATATATTGTTGTTTGGCAATTTCGCGAATGACATTTTTGAGGCAGATGATTAGATTAGATAAGATTAAAATTGTAGTGGTTCTTTGTCCAATCCCACTGCGACCTTTACAGTTCTATTGTGGTCCCTCCCATACTTAGAGCTCGATATCTAGCTTTATTCTTATTATCAGACTTGATAGTCTGGATACCGCCTCCCTTGCGTAGCTCTCTGCTCTCGGTTTTTCTTCGCCGAGTAAGTGAAACCGCACCCTTGCTAGGCCTTTGCACTCACAGAGTATGTTCTCTGCGGTTTCGTCTACTTCCTGGCAAAACCTGCATAGGCTGTCATCTGCTAGGCCAATTGTGAGCATATGTTTCCTCAGCCTACAATGTCCTGTCAGCATTCCCACCATCATTCTCGACTTTGACAGTAGGTCGTGTGACAGTCTGACCGAAAGGTCTTCAAGGAATAATTTGCGTGCCTTCAACCTTGGGCAACGCCTGATTGCTTCTCTCTTTACTTAGGAATTTAGCAATTCCACAGGAAGGTTCTGGCCATATCCTCCTCTGTTGCTCCCTGCTTGGCTAATTCATCGACTTTTTGATGGTCTTTTATTCCTTGGTGACCTGGCTCCCAGGCTAGGGTCACTCTATGATTTCCTAGTCTACTGAGTGCCTTCCGACACTCCCACACCAGATTTGATGTTATCCTATATAAGCGTATCGCCTAAGTGCTGCTTGGCTGTCGGAGTGGATGACGATTCATTGGTTCATTGGTTACCACCTTCTGTCTCATCAACTCTTCTGCAAAGCTTTGCACCGCCATTACCTCTGCCTGAAAGACAGGCTTGGACTAGGCTTAGAGAGATCGTGATCTTCTCTTGTACCTTCTCTTGTATTCCGGCTCATAATCCAGAGTCCAGATGATACATACATAAAGTGAGTGGTCGAACTGATATTTACAAAATTATTTCTATAAAGCTGAGGCCAAGGCTTTTGCACCTCCTTGTGTAGTCTTTGAATATATGGGATTGTACTCGATACGTCCCGTAAGTTCATCTTTTAGGTTTAATCTTTGTTGGACGTTTTAGTTCACTACTTCGTTGCCTCGTCAGGCAAGTTCAAAAGAAAATAAGCCTGGATTGTCTTTGTCATGAATTTTTATCATTTTCATCAATCCTCGGGTTGTAAGGGCTTTCGAACTTTGTTTCTATTATATTTTGTCGCTGTAAATATCACATGTATTGTAAATTTTGTCAAGGTAATTGCTGGTAACAAAATATGCCGTTGCTATGGTATTTGGTCAGTGTAATAGTAATACATAAAAATTAAATTGTCACTCTACATAATCACCGACTGTGTATATATTCACATGTGCATGTAAAACGGTATTTTGAAAATCGCTTTTCAATTATCGTGCACCATACTGAGACGTTTTCGAAAAATCATCGGTAAATTAAAGACGGTACATTTGTGAGTACCATATAATTAATATTGTTATCAGTAAGGAAGATCTTTAAAACGTGAACTCAACGCGGTGTTGAAAAAACTAACTGTAGTAGTTCAAATTATGTCATTATTATGTTTTTACTTACATTACGGGAAGTGGTTAAATACATTGGCGCACGTAAAATTAAAAAAAATAGAGTGGAAATGTTTTTTTATGGTTAAAGACTGATCACGATGAATAAAATGCTATTAATTGTTACAGAACGTGAGTAAGGTATATTTTTTATGAATAGATGAAGTATAATTTCAGTACTACACCTACAAATGATTTAGAGAGATGGTCAGCTTAGTAGAAGGCAGAAACATAACAATCTGCACTGATAGTAGACAAGCCCTATTAGCCTTGAACAGACAACGTGTTATATTGGAGCTAGTACTAGAGTGCCACCAAGATTTAGCTAACGCCTCGGCAGATAAAAATATTATCCTGAGGTGGGCTAAAGGACACAACAGTAGTAAAGGAAATCGCATTGCCGATTCTCTAGCAAGGGAAGCAGCTGGACTAAAAAATTTTAGGACCCAGTGATCCAGTGACCTACGGCCTAACGACTTCGACAATTGCGGAACTAGCCAAACGTTACACCCATGCTCAATCCCTTAAGAGATGGGATGGAGCCAAAGGATACAGTCTTGCCAGGATCACCCTGGGCGACCCTGGGAAGCTGGTGTCGAAGAAATATTTGGCGATGACCAGGAAAAACCTACGTTTAACAGTAGGATCTCTAACTGGCCACTGTCAACTAAGGAAACACCTCCATACTAGTGGACACACCTCTGTGCAGGATGTGTGAGCAGGAAGATGAAACTGTCAGGCATGTCCGGAGTTATCGTCAATAAGAGAGTGTGAGTCTTGGCCTACACCTGCCGATATAAAGGAGATGTCTACTAGTCACCTGTCCACCTTCCTGGGAAGAGATAGGATGGACGACGGCTTAGAAGGACAACTCCTTGGGAAGATGTACAATGGTTCACATGTGGCCTTAGTGCTGTGAGCCTACACTCACCCTTCCTACTCTACAGATACAGATACAGATAGTAGAAGGCAGTTGTGAAATTTTAAGCGACCAAAAACATACGTCAACTGTATACGAAACAGACAATTTTTCCAAACAAAATGTTAAAAACCTCATAAAAGAAACACATTTACACAAAACGATTACGTAATTCCCATTTTACACATGTTAAAACAATGTGGGAAGTCTTCAACTTTATGGATATTTGAATATCAACGTCTCTTATTTTTTTGCGAATTGTCTACGGTCAAAGAATTGAACATTTTCATTGTCTCTCCTTCGTATGGGGTCAGTGAAAGCTGTTCTGACCAAACTACCGTCCAAATAAGGTGTCAGTATTCAAGCGAATGTTGAAATCATATGAAAGTTGAAATCGTAGGCTGAAAAGTAAACGTATTTTTTTCTTTTAATAAATTGATAATTTTAGGATTTACATCACTTTCTCCTGTATTTCGTTTACCACCCTGTATATAATAATTCGACAGGTGGCTGTAATAACGTATGATCTGATGTATTCTAACGGGGTTTAACATTACTCAGAGATTGCTGCAAGCTGAGAAGAACAATCGTTATACAGCAGATCGAAAAAAAAATCAAAATTGAACTGTTACAATTTTGTACTATAATGGGAGCAATTGAGATATTCGTTACTGTATGATTAGAAAATTATTGCCTTGTTGTTCGGTATAGTTCCGCATGGGTGTGCCCATACCAGATGATCTCTATATATTTGTACGACTACTTAATAATAGTGCCAGTATTGGTTGAGAAAAGTACTTATTATTATTTTGATATGAATGCCATTTTGACAAAAATAAGTTAAAGCTTGTGATAGTCGATAGATATAGTACACACCGCTAATATTTTTTGGGAATCAAACCACAATAATGTTTTTTATTTTCTTATTTCGACGTTTCGGTAGCGTTCCAGCTACCTTTGTCAAGATTAACTAATAATAAAATAATTTTTGGTCCCTATCTGACACAACGAAAAAAATATGACAACTAGACAATCAATAATATTTTGAAGTTTAAGACTACAAAACTTTGTTGACAAATTTTATTAAAGTCCATTCATAGTAGATCACATCTCTGGTAAAATGTGAAATAAAATATTTTATTTTATGACATTCCAAAGATATGATAGTCTACTAGAAATGGAATCCAGTGAAGTGCACGTTCCAGGAACGGTTTTTATTGGGATAGCGCTTTTTTCCGCTTATTTTGGAAATGTTGATATTTGAGGTTATGTTTGGATTAACTTACAAAATGTGAAAGCGTTACGCTACTATTAATGTCAATTTTGGAATGAAGCGCTGGTTTTGATAACAGGCTCGCGCAAACAACTGCAACTTCAAATGAGTTCTTACGTGAAACAAAATCTACTGTATATTATTATTCCTAATGACTTATTCAATGAATAATTCTTGGCGTACAAATAATACTGTTAAATTGTTCGTTTGATAATTAGATGCTCCGCCATGACTCATGTCTTACATTTTTTTTAAACACACAACTAACTGTACACCCAACTAAATGACTTTAAGATTGATGTGAGGTAATTTTTTTTCCTCGATGCAAACTGACCATACAGACCGCGTTCTTTAGCAGAACTAAGTCTTTTGTAATGAATTTTTTTTTCAATTAAGTCGCGCCACCTACTGAGAAGTTATTCACAATTACGCAGTGTTGTAGAGAATAAAAAAATTCACATATACCTTTTGCCATATAAATTATTAATGTCTAAGTACAGTTAAATACGAGTTTTTAGGTTTCCATCTCTTTGGCTGGAACAACTAGCAATACTAGTGGAACTCAGATGAGCATAAAAACAGATGTAAATGGCGCTTGTTGTTAAATTACGAAATGAAATTACAATGGATAAAAAGTTTTAGTTCGGTAATTAAATTGAAAAGAAATATTTTATTGCGATTGTTGAAAACACGCTTCAAGCCTTAACAAACAAAATTTTCTGGATGATTAATTTTATTATTCCCAATGATTATGTTCACAGGTTATTAAAGCCGCATTGAAGTTTTATTATAGATTTGGTTTGCTTTTTTGTTTTCGATTTTCTTGCACTATTTTTGTACTGGGACTGCTCCAGTTTCCAGACAACCCCTTCCTCATAATTAATGATGGATTTATTCCCTTTATTTGGACCATACTGTATATTTGGCAACAAATTATTATCATTGCTGACAAAGAGTAACTTCAAATCATTATATTATTATTTATGCATAAAATAGTAGAAGTAAACATTGGCGACTCAAGAAACAACAAAAATATTTGAAACACTTACATTTGGAACCATCCACGGCGCAATCTCCATCCCAATACCATTTGCCATTTTCACCATCAACCATCACTAAAAACCGAAATCGACCATTTCCATTTACCGACCGTGCGATTGCCACCACATTTATCTCTTAGTCAAAGGCATACATCACATAGTTTCTGACTTATAATAAACAGTGAAATTTAAAAAAGTGGAAACACCCGAAATAATAAATTGTTGTCACTTCTTCTGGGTTGTCTGGAAGATCTCGTTGTACCTAGTGCGTTCTGGGAGTGTCTTAATATTTAAAAAATGATAATTTTCTAGTAAATTTTTAAGAAAAAATATGCTTTTTATAATAAATGTTAAAAAACCTAAAATATTTCTGATTTAGAGTCAAATTTAATTTATTTTATTTATTTTTTTATTTAAAAATATGCTAACCAAATAAAAAATATTTAGATTGGGGATAATATTTGGGGTAAGAATGATTAATTCCTGAGGCGTTTTTTTTACTTTATAAAGTTGATAAAATGTATTCTTTATATTTTATTATTCCTATTCTGCTTAAATTGAAAAATATTAAATTGTTTTAAGCGGTTGACCTATTGACACCCAGAACCTTGCACTAGAAATCCTTTGTTTTCCTCTTCCTAAGTTATCCTTTGTCTAGAGAGCAATCGATTTTACCTAGGGAATTCTAACTGTTTTAATATTTAAAAAATTATAGTTTCAGAATAAAATGATTAATAATATGCCTAACTATATAAATGTCTTAAGAAGAAACTTTCTTAATATATCTCTGGATCTGAATTCAGCTATAGAAGAAATTAAATTTTATATTATACCTATAATTGATATTAATTGTTTGTATTTAATAAACTGAAGAGAAAATTAAATTTCCAGGCGAGTAAATAATTTTTTTTCGTATTATTTTTATCACTATTATTTTGATTACTTTCTAATTAAAATAAAAAAATATTAAATTTTGATCCTAACCTAAATGATTAACCGATTTGCTCACAGAACGTTGCAGTGCTGAAAAAAAGAAGAAACACAAACAAAATCCACACATAAATATCCTCTTGATGTGGTGTTTCCAATATTCATAAAATTATTGAAAGTGAAAAGCAAAAAGATTTCAAGCACACTTTTTGAATAACCAAAATAGATTTTTAAATATGAAAAATATTAAAATAAGAAAATGATAAATATAGAAATATAATCAACAGTCAGAAATTGAAAAAAAAATTATTATTAATTGCTAAAAAAGTTTCGTTAAAATTTTTAAATTATTATTTCTATTTTTGTTATTCGCCACAACATTCTCCTACCTTTAGGCATATCACATTTTTTGAGCTGAAACTAGACCGGTAGAATCTGTAAAAAAAAAGAAAACGATATTAATTTAATATTTTTTAAATTATAAACAGCAGAGAGAAATATATATAGCTGTATTCTCATTATTTATCGAGTTGTAATTCATAAGAGATACGAGAAAATCTCAAAATTTTATAAAGAAATACATGTACTAGCTGATAAACTATTATGATGTATTTAGTCGATCGGTTGAAATTTTAATTTTATACAGAGTTGTCTACGTTACACTTTAAATATACAGAGTGGGTTTTAAATATGAAACGTTCAATTTAAGATAATTTTATGATGTTAACTTTTTCTCTAAAGTTTAATTTTCTGGTGTTGCAGTTTTTGTAAGAGAGAGAGATGTATGAAACTTTAATAGACATAGATAAAAAATAAAATAATATAAGAAAGTGCATAGAAAACAATATATACAGTATCGAAACTAAAAAAATTCCGTACTACCAGAAAAAAGGTGAAAATAATTGAATGCGGCAAAATTTTAAATACGTAATTGCGTAACTCGATGTTCGGCCGTGAAAATTAAAGTCTTCTCATTTCAACGGAGTCGGAAGCATTCTAATGATATATACGAAACCGTGACAAAATATAAACAGTTATAAAGTTACGATGTTAGTAGTTAAATTGTACTCGTTTTATTTTTTACCCACAGAAAAATTACCAACTACGCCAACAAAGATTTGATGGACAAGATAGTTTTCTTTGTACCGTTATATACCTTAAAGCGTCTAACAATGATTCGGAATTCATGCAAACCATTAGTATTTTCTTTTGATCTGTTTGTAACCTCCACCTACAGCAAATACAGCTACAAGGTGATCTCAGATCGTTCAGTACATATCCATATTAAAATTGTTTCATTTAAAATTGATTTTCCAAAGGGAGATAATATGTTCATAAAATGTTAAAAACTTTGATACAAACTGATTTTTTTCAAGTGGTACAAGGTATTCCTCCGTAACGCCATCTGTGTATTATTTTTGTCAAATTTTGACTATTTTGCATTAAAAAACTACTTCCTATCTATTAAATTGATAAACAGAACGGCTGGAACATCATAAGTTGTCTTTTACGTCCCTGAAAATAGTTTTTCCATAAAATCTGATAATTTACTCTCTCGTACCGCCTTTTGTGTATTATTCTTGTCAAATTTTGACATTTTTTGCATTAAAAACTACTTCCTATCTATTAAATTTTTAAACAGAAGGGCTGGAACATTAAAAGATGTCTTTTACTTCGCTAAAAACAGTTTTTTTTATAAATCCTGATAATTTACTCTAGTAACGCTTTCTTTCTAATATTTCTGTCAAATTTTGGAATTTTTTGCATTAAAAAACTACTTCCTATCTATTAAATTGATAAACAGGAGAGCTGGAACATGAAAAGTTATCTTTTACTCCTTTACAAATAGTTTTTTCATGAATTATGATAATTTACTCTCTCGTAACTGCTTCTGTGTAATATTTCTGTCAAATTTTGACATTTTTTGCATTAAAAAACTACTCCCTATCTATTAAATTGATAAACAGAAGGTATGGAACATCAAAAGTTGTCTTTGAACTCGCTAAAAATAGTTTTTTCATAAATTCTGATAATTTACTCCCTCGTAACACGTCTTCTGTGTATTATTTCTGTCAAATTTTGACATTTTTTGCGTGAAAAAACTACTTCCTATCCAATAAATTGATAAACAGGAGGGCTGGAACATGAAAAGTTGTCTTTTACTCAACTACTAACAGTTTTCTTATAAATTTTGAAAATTTACTATCTTGCAACACCATCTGTCTACTACTTCTGTCAAATTTTGACATTTGTTGCATTTAAAAATAAATTTCCAATAACAGGATGAGTGAGTATAAGACTAAGACACACTGTATAGTGCCGAATCGAAAATAAAATAGATAAAAAATTGGCGGGAAAATGTTATGGACGTATACGTGACTATATATGAATATAATCTGCTCGATGGGCCGTAGGTTACGGAAACTTTGGTCTCTAGGAGCGTGGAATTAAAGAACCAGCACTAGCAATGCATACCATTATACGTTATTGATTATAATGTATGTGCAGTGTAAGTTAGTAATAAACATTTCACAGGTTCAATATATAAAAAGTGACATAAAGTTTGTGTACTGTATTTACTTAAGTTCGACTTAAAAAGAGTATAGAGAAGATAAGTATACTTATAACAATACCGTTCTTTCTTAAAGTGGTACATGGAGCAACCATTTGACTAGAATCTCTTTATAGAAGAGCTATACTCTGGCAAGTTTATCTGAAACCGTGAAGGGAATGCAGTCGAAAACATTCGACATTGCCACGTTCAACTATGAAAAAGCTAAAGTGCTAAGTATATAGTGACAATAATTGTATAAGGGACTTTTTATTATTAGCAATATTAACAATATGATTGAAGGTTAATTGTTTAATGTGCTTGTTTCCTTGGATTTTTTGTTAGTCCAGTCATTACGTCGGAAAAATCGGGAAATAAATGAAAATGAA